>JZKD02S0812155.1:177077-223644 GCA_000966675.3 Picea glauca | reverse complement strand
TTGAATTAATAATAATGAGAGTGACCTTAATTTGTCTCACCTTTATAAAAAGGAATTGATGATCTGAGTAAGTAAATATCAGAAGAGGAGACGGAGGTACATGGCCCCTTTAATATTGTAGTCTCTTAACTTTTTGAAAACGTTTTTCTCACTAAGTTATTCTTATAAAATAATAATGAGAGTGGGCCTTAATTTATCTCACCTTAGAAAAAGTTGGAATTATTGTGTTTAACTTTTAGAAAAAGTTTGATGAGAGTGGGCCTTAATTTGTCTCATTTTTAGAAAAAGTTGGAATTATTGTATTTAACTTTTAGATAAAGTTTGAATTACATTTTCATTGTGTTTAATCTTTAGAAAACATTGATGTAAACTGTTATGATTTTAATCATTGTAATAATAATACTTTAAAATATCCCCTCATGAGGTGACACATGGGCCACATGCGCTACACACATCATTGGACGGGGCGATAACGAGGGCAATTAAAGCCTCTTGCCGCCACCCTCCCTCCCTATCCAGTCACGATGACTCTCATGCTTGAAAGCCAAGCCTTAATGCGTCGGTCTTTAATGGAAGCTTGGGCTCGACTCCTCGGCTTTAGTACGATCCTTGATATCGACATCACTCCTGCACTAATGGTTACCAGAGCCATCAATGCCACTGTACCCTTGGTCTTTTCACTAGGTTGGAATTGTTATATGGGGCATTTGTTCCTAGATCCCAACATTCTTATGTTGATCCTGCCCTGATACACAGCTTGCTCTTACAGTTTCTTCGCTCACCAGGTGCCTTGCACAACCATGCTAAGAGAAAGGGGCAATCCCCATCGAGGTCCGACCTATTACAGTATATTTGGATGACACAACCTCACGGGGACTGCCTCTCGAGCACAGGCGGAGACCATTCAGGCTTTTCAGGGCAGAATTGGCCTGTGCAAGCCCCTTCAGAGATCTGGCCTTGTCAAGACCAGGGACTTACCTCTCTTGCTCTAGTTCCGAATGAGTTTCCTTCAGGTCTCTCGGGGCTCAATTGGTACAAGTAGTCTTAGTTGCAGACACGACCTCTCCGCACTGCGAATCTCCAAGATGGCTGCCTGGTGGAGGAAAAATTGAAGAATTTTCGCCCAACTGGGCAAAATTCCTGTCTCTCCTTCCCTCAACCTCCCTGGAGCACCATCCTGCTACCTACACCACCAGTCCACTACATGAGTCGGTCGCTATGGGTTTCCTAGTGGAAGAAGAGGCCTTACCTTTAAAGGGCCACTCAGGATGCAATTTGATGCAAGAGCATCGCCAACACATCAAGCGAGCCAGCGTGGAGCGGAAGACAGCTGGGCAGCGCCAGCACCAATTTTGAAGACACTTTGAGATTGTTGCGCAAACCTTAATGTGTGGATTTAATGAGGCACACTTATATATATTGTAATGGACCTTGAGCCTTTAAGCTCTCGTCCTTAGGTAGATAGTCGACATTTAATAGATTTAATGCTGGTAGATAGAATTTTAATTCTAGATTTGATAGCGTAGAGTCCAAGAGGGAAACGAGATATAGACACCCTCATTGTACATTGTAATTCTATTCTAGAGAATCCAGGAAGAGCAAGAGCATGCAGAGAACTGTATGAAGAACACCCATGTACAGACATTGAATTAATAGAAAAAGATTTGATTCAATTCGATGGTTTGTGTTATTCTCTGTGTATTTATGATGTTATGCTCATGAATGTTTTCTTTCTGTCATACATTTGCTTTTATATGCTGTGTATGTGATTTCATGGTTGAATAGAAGTCTGAGAGGGAATGTGAATGAGTTTCAATTGTTTCTCTAATTGAGCCAAGAGATTCCTGCAAGGAGTGCAGTTGAATTGTCAGCAAGGAGTGCGTTGACAGAAGGGTTAAATTAGAGTTATATTTTGTTCTCATTCATCCCAGAAGTGCAGGGGCATAGTGCCGTGCAAGGAGTGCGCAGGCCAAGCTAAGTTTCAGAGTTGCGATTCTGAGCAAAAGGGATTGAAAGATTACTGCTGCAGGAGTGCGCAGGATCGAAGGCTTCAACACTTAGTCGTGGTTGAAGATTTTCCACAAGGAGTGCATGCAAGAGTTTCTTTCTGAGAGATTTGAAATCGTGGGAAGCTCAGGAGGGATAAGCCTTCGAATTTGCTAAAGGATAGTGTAGAGGAGTTACTACTAAAAGCTTCAAGGAGTGTCGTAAGTTACGCGCAGGAGGACAAGTTCTAGGAAGGAACACAGTCATCCCGCAGTATCGTCAAAGGAGGAACGGAAGGTAGGAAAACTCCGGGAAGATTTCACAAGTTTCCAAGGACCGCTAGATCTGGGGAAGTTGCAGGGGAGATACGGTGCTACATTCCCCAAAGGTTTTGAGGTTCAGGTGGACGGTGCCGTTGATCAGGGTCACGAGGAGCGTTGGTTCTACTTGTGGATCGACATATCGGGAGTTTGTGAGTCAAGACTCCAAATCTTCACAATGGAAGTCGTGATATAGCGATACACGATACCCTAACGATTGCGTGGATAGTGTGGGCCACAGGAGTTGGTGACGTGGTAGGTGATGCGAGTTATCGAGGTTTTGCAGTGAAAGTTCCGAGCATTGGATATCTGGATTCGCGATCCCGCGAAGTCCGAAGTCCCGATATCGGCGTTTCGGCATCTCAGGCATCGGGAGTCGACATGGAAGTTATTTGAACTCGCGAGTAGCGAAGTCGCGAGGGAGCGAGATTGCAAGTTTTGACATTTCGGCGTCTCGTGTATTAGGGTTGGAAAACTGAGCGTTTGGTGTCGCGAATTGCGAAGTTACGATAGAGGGAAGAGAAAGTCAGCGTTGACTGATATCTCGGGTCTCGGGGATTCGAGAGCCCTGTGATCAATAGAGAACTTGTGAAGCCGATAAGTTCCGATCCTCTGAGTGCAGAAAAGGGGATCAAAGAGAAGAGAACTGTGGGTGTAGATTTCCCAATAGGGAAATAGAAGAACCTAGAAGTTCTTTGGGCTGAGGGGAAGAAGGTCCTGAGGAAGCGGACGTGCTTCGAGGAGTGCGGCTGCGTCAGAGTGGTATTAGAGTGGGAATATCTCTTTGCTTTCTGTAAGCATAAGAGAAGATAAATTTTCCATGCCGCCGAGAAGAGAAAGACAGTCACCTGATCCAGAAGATAGGGAGGTGATGATAAGAGGCAGGCCAACAACAAATCCAGAAATGGAAAGGAAGATGAGAGATCTCTGAGCGAGACTCGAAGACATGGAGATAGCTCAGAGACGCGGAGTCGGTGCTGGAGATTTCAGTGATTCTGAAGTTGAAGAGGAGGCTGGACATGAATAAGGAGAGGTCATAGTAGAAGACGCATCAACTGAGTGGTTGATCAAAGCCATCGCAAGGATGGGTGCGAAGGCAAAGATGGACATTCCAGTGTATGAACAAATCTGGATGCCGAGGAGCTGCTAGATTGGATTAGAGCTCTTGACACCTACTTCGATTATGAGGATATCAAAGAGGATAAGAAGGTCAGACATGCTGTCACATGCTTGAAAGGACATGCAACATTGTGGTGGGAAAAGCTACAAGTAGATAGGCACTGCAAAGGCAAGCAGAAGATCAAAAGTTGGGATCGAATGATCGCAAAATTCATCCCAAGAGATTATAAAATTACACTGTTCGGGCGAATGCAGAACCTGAGACAAAAGATGATAACAGTGAAAGAATACATCGAGGAATTCTATCGACTAAACATCAGAGAAGGTCATCGGGAGAGCGATTATGAGAAAGTTGCCAGGTACCTGAATGGTCTGAGATATGACATCCAAGATGAATTAAGCATGCTAACCATCCGAACGGTGGAAGATGCTTATCAATTAGCTCTGAAGGCTGAGGAGAAGCTGAGCCGTAAGCAAGGACAGCGAGGGCGAGGCAGAAGCCAGCCAAGAGGCAAAGCAGTTGCCCAGGAGAAATTCCAGAAGCCCAAGGAGGAATGGAAGAAACCTCAGGGTAAGGTTGAAAGAGGTGGAACCTCAAAGAGAGGACCATATGTTGAACAAAGAGGGCAGCATAATGAGTAGAGTGGAGGATATGCTGATGGAAATAATTTTCCTCATACTAGAGGTAGAGGAAGAGGAAGAGGTGGAGTCATCACATGTTTCACATGCGGGAAGAATGGGCACAAGTCATATGAGTGTCCAGAGAAAAAGAAGGACATTGGAGAAGCTCACATCACAGAAGCGCAGAGGCGAGATGTTGAGGCCAAAGATGTAGAAGGCGGAAGATCACTTATGATGCGAAAAGTCCTTTTGACACCTGAGAAGGAGGTGGAAAGCTCGGTTCAGAGGACTAGACTTTTCAGAACAGCTTGCAAGACCAAGGATAGGGTGTGCAAGGTCATTGTTGACAGTGGTAGCACGGATAATCTCGTATCCACAGAGATGGTAGAGAAACTGGAGCTGGAAACGACTGATCATCCCAGCCCATACAGAGTTTTGTGGCTACAGAAAGGACACCAGGCAACTGTTACGAAACAATGCTTGGTTGAATTCAAAATAGGTGGGTACAATGATAAGATTTTATGTGATGTTATTCCCATGGATGTATGTCATTTATTGCTGGGTAGACCATGAAAATATGACAGAAATGTTATTCATGATGGGAGAATGAACACCTATACCCTGGAGAAGAATGGGAGAACCCATATGTTGCTTCCGATAAAGGATAAGGAGGTGAAACCGGAAGTGAACAACACGGTACTTCTCATGAGTGGGAAGGAACTTCTTACAGAGGTGAAGAAGAAGGAAGACCCACAATTCTTTGTGGTCAGAAAGCCAAGGATTGTTATGACTAGCACAAGAGTGGACAATTTACCAGATGAGGTTCAGGAACTGCTGGAAGAGTTCGCTGACATCATAGTGGACAAATTACCTCATTCGTTGCCACCAATGAGGAGTGTGAGTCATCATATTGACCTCATACCAGGAGCTAGTTTGCCGAATAAAGCCGCGTACAGGTTGACACCGCAAGAAAATGAGGAGGTCAAGAAGCAGGTCCAGGATTTGATGGACAAAGGATTGGTCAGAGAAAGCTTGAGTCCATGTGCCGTTCCAATGATACTCAATCCGAAGAAGGATGGAGGTTGGCGAATGTGTACCGACTCAAGAGCGATCAATAAAATAACCATCAGGTACTGGCTTCCACTTCCGAGAATGGATGATTTGATGGATTGCCTGAGTGGGGAAACATATTTTTCAAAGAAAGATTTAAAAAGTGGATACCACCAGATTCGCATGAGAGAAGGCGATGAGTGGAAAACAACGTTCAAGACAAACGAGGGTTTGTATGAATGGCTAGTCATGCCGTTTGGCTTGACGAATGCACCGAGTACATTTATGAGGTTGATGAATGAAGTCCTGAGGGAATTCATCGGGAAATTTGTCATTGTTTATGTGGATGACATACTGATTTATAGTAAATCAGAGGATGAACACTTGAAGCATTTGGCCATAGTGATGAGAAAGCTACAACAGGAGAAGCTGTTGATCAATATGAAAAAATCTTCATTTATGAAGACAGAGCTCATTTACTTAGGTTTTATTATTTTTGCTAATGAGTTGAGGATGGATTCGGATAAGGTAGAAGTGATTAAGAATTGGCCATCACCAAGAAATGTGTTTGAGGTGAGAAGTTTTCATGGTTTGGCTAGTTTCTACTGGAAATTCATCAGAAATTTTAGTGGAATTAACGCAGCGATGATGGATACAGTGGAGAAGCGGCATAAGTCTTTTCACTAGACATCAGAGGCTGAGAAGAGCTTCAATCTATTGAAGCGGAAGATCACAGAACAACCAGTGTTGGTGTTGCCGGATTTCCTGAATACATTTCAGATGAAATGTGATGCCAGTGGGTATGCCATAGGAGCGGTCTTGAGTCAGGAAGAAAGACCAGTTTCATATTTCAGTGAGAAACTCGATGAAATGAAACTGAAATACTCCACGTATGATAAAGAATTTTATGCTATCATACAGGCACTGAAGAAGTGGAGGCATTACTTGATCCCGAAGGAATTTGTATTGTACAGTGATAATCATGCATTACAGTTCGTGACTCAACAAGAGAAGTTGAATCAGAAACATGCAAAATGGGTAGAGTATATGCAGAATTTCACATTTGTGATTAAACACATTTCGGGTACTGCTAACAAAGTGGTTGATGCTTTGAGAAGGAAATGTTTGCTGTTGCAGGAGTTCCGAGTCAAAACTTTGGGTTTTGATAATCTCAGGGACATGTACGCAGGAGATGCAGACTTTGCAGAAGCGTATGAAGCAGCTGAGAATCCAATTCTCAGAGACATAAGCACTTGGATAGATTATATGATCCAGGAAGGATTGTTGTTCAGAGGCAATCAACTGTGTATTTCGAAATGCTCCATGAGGAAGAACTTGTTAAAAGAGAAACACAGTGGTGGATTTGCAGGTCATTTTGGCCATGACAAGACATTTGCGAAGCTGAGCGAATCATATTTTTGGCTGGGGATGCAAGCAGACGTCAAGAGGTTTGTTGACAGATGCCAAATTTGCCAGCATTCGAAGGGGAGAAAGTAGAATACAGGTTTTATCAGCCATTTCCCATACCAGAGAGGCCATGGGAGGCGATTAGCATGAATTTTGTATTGGGGTTGCCGAGGACACAAAGAGGTGTTGATTCCGTCTTTGTAGTAGTGGACAGGTTTTCAAAAATGGCACACTTCATTCCATGCCAGAAAACCAACGATGCGACACACATCACAAATCTGTTTTTTAAAGAGATCGTTAGACTTCATGGGTTGCCGAAAAACATAGTTTCGGACAGAGACACTAAATTCATAGGGCATTTTTGGAGGACCTTATGGAAGAATCTAGGAACTAACTTAGCATTTAGTTCTGCTTATCATACTCAGATGGATGGACAAACAGAGGTGGTGAACAGAAGTCTAGGAGACTTGCTGAGAATCTTGGTGACGGAGCACCATAGCAGTTGGGACCACATATTTCCACAGGCAGAGTTCGTGTACAACGATTCAGTAAATCGTAGCATAGGGAAGAGTCCATTTCAGATTATGTATGGCACATAGCCAAGGGGAGTATCTGAATTGAGGGATTCAGAACAGGCTGCTACTAGCAGTGCTAGTGCAGAAGAATTTGCTGAGGAAATAAAGGAACTTCACAGCAAGGTGAAGCAACGAATGCAAGACTCAAGTCAGGAGTATAAGCGCAGGGCAGATAAACATCGGAGACAACTTCAGTTCGAAGTTGGTGATCTAGTTCTGGAACACTTGAGGAAAGAAAGGTTCTCGAGGGGAACATACAACAAGATGAAAATGAAGAAAATCGGACCGTGTAAGGTCTTGAGAAAATTTGGAGAAAATGCTTATGAAATTGAGTTGCTGGATGGCATCGAGATATCTCCGATATTCAATATCGTAGACTTATACCCGTATAGAGCTGGAAAAGCAGAAACTGGAGCCAAGGAACTAGTGATCCATTGGATGAAACAATTACCAGTTGCAGAGAAGCCATAGATGGAATGCATACTGGACAAGAGAGTGGGTAAGAAGACCCGAAGGAAGGAATACTATGAGTATCTGTTTAAGTGGAAAAATCACCCAGTGGAAGATGCCAGCTGGGAGAGCGAAGCAGTAATCCAGAAGCATGGACAGATCGTGCAGGATCTCATGGACAGGAGCCCATGAAATTTTCAAGCTGAGGAGTATGATGCAGGAGCATCGCCAGCACATCAAGCGAGCCATCGTGGAGCAGAAGACAGCTGGGCAGCACCAGCACCAATTTTGAAGACACCTTGAGATTGTTTCATAAACCTTAATGTGTGGATTTAATGAGGCGCACTTATATATATTGTAATGGACCTTGAGCCTTTAATCTCTCGTCCTTAGGTAGATAGTCGACATTTAATAGATTTAATGCTGGTAGATAGAATTTTAATTCTAGATTTGATAGCGTAGAGTCCAAGAGGGAAACGGGATATAGACACCCTCATTGTACATTGTAATTCTATTCTAGAGAATCTAGGAAGAGAAAGAGCATGCAAAGAACTGTATGAAGAACACCCATGTACAAACATTGAATTAATAGAAAAATCTTTGATTCAATTCCATGGTTTGTGTTATTCTCTGTGTATTTATGATGTTATGCTCATGAATGTTTGCTTTCTATCATACATTTGTTTTTATATGCTGTGTATGTGATTTCATGGTTGAATAGAAGTCTGAGAGGGAATGTGAATGAGTTTCAATTGTTTCTCTAATTGAGCCAAGAGATTCCTGCAAGGAGTGTAGTTGAATTGTCCGCAAGGAGTGCGTTGACAGAAGGGTTAAATTAGAGTTAGATTTTGTTCTCATTCATCCCAGAAGTGCAGGGGCACAGTGCCGTGCAAGGAGTGCGCAGGCCAAGCTAAGTTTCAGAGTTGCGATTCTGAGCAAAAGGGATTGAAAGATTACTGCTGCAGGAGTGCGCAGGATCGAAGGCTTCAACACTTAGTCGTGGTTGAAGATTTGCCGCAAGGAGTGCATGCAAGAGTTTCTTTCTGAGAGATTTGAAATCGTGGGAAGCTCAGGAGGGATAAGCCTTCGAATTTGCTAAAGGATAGTGTAGAGGAGTTACTACTAAAAGCTGTAAGGAGTGTCGTAAGTTACGCACAGGAGGACAAGTTCTAGGAAGGAACACAGTCATCCCGTAGTATCGTCAAAGGAGGAACGGAAGGTAGGAAAACTCCGGGAAGATTTCACAAGTTTCCAAGGACCGCTAGATCTGGGAAAGTTGCAGGGGAGATACGGTGCTACATTCCCCAAAGGTTTTGAGGTTCAGGTAGACGATGTCGTTGATCAGGGTCACGAGGAGCATTGGTTCTACTCGTGGATCGGCATATCAAGAGTTCGTGAGTCAAGACTCCAAATCTTCACAACAGAAGTCACGATATAGCGATACGTGATACCCCGATGATTGCGTGGATAATGTGGGCCACAGGAATTGGTGACGTGGCAGGTGATGCGAGTTATCGGGGTTTCACAGCGAAAGTTCTAAGCATTGGATATCCGGATTCGTGATCCCGCGAAGTCTGAAGTCCCGATATCGGCGTTTCGGCGTCTCGAGCATCAGGAGTTGATGTGGAAGTTATTTGACCTCGCAAGTAGTGAAGTCACGAGGGAGTGAGATCACGAGTTTTGACATTTCGACGTCTCATGTATCGGGGTTGGAAAACCGAGCGGTTGGTGTCACGAATTGCGAAGTCGCGATAGAGCGAAGTCCCGATAGAGGGAAGAGAAAGTCAGCGTTGACTGATATCTCAGGTCTCGAGGATTCGAGAGCCCTATGATCAATAGAGAACTTGCAAAGCCGCTAAGTTCCGATCCTCCGAGTGCAGAAAAGGGGATCTAAGAGAAGAGAACTATGGGTGTAGATTTCCCGATAGGGAAATAGAAGAACCTAGAAGTTCTTCGGACTGAGGGGAAGAAGGTCCCGAGGAAGCGAATGTGCTCCGAGGAGTGCGACTGCGTCACAATTCAATTGTCTCCATGGAAGAAGACCCTGTCACAGACCCTATTGTTTCCTTCAACTCTGTTGCTTCCACCTTGGAGGAGAGCGAGGCTCAACCAGACTACCACTTAGCTCCTGAATCCCACCGACTCATGGACGATCACCTGATTCTAATATTTGAAATGAGGAGGGACCTAGCCGAGCAACAACACCGCTAGAGTATCTCTGGGAAATGCCTGGATGCCCTCTATGCTTCCTTGTCAAGAGAGCCTAAAAAGAGTCGCTGCCCGACGTGTTGTCATCCCTTCATCTTCAGACTCCATCATGATGGCCCTGGCTCACTGCATGCATAGCTTCTTTCAGGTTTTTTTTCTTTGGGTCAATGGAAAAACTTTTTGCAATTTTTCTTATGTCTGTCTCTAGTTCAGTCTTTGGTTCTTCCTTTGTCTCAGATTCGATTGTCTATGGTTCAATTTGGGGCACCGATTCCACTGCCTGTTCTGGTTTCCACGAGAGTGGAAAAACAGATGGCAAGTCCCCTGGTTGTATTTTGACAGTTCTCGTCTTTTTTTCAAAGTCATGTAACTATAGACATATGTCATGTCTTTGCGTTCTAGTTTCCACCTTGGTGGAAGAACAACTGACTTGCTCACATGTATATCTGGACACATAAGATTTTTTCTTTCGCAAGGTAATACAATTATTTTTATTTACAAAAAAAATAAATAACACTTTAAAATATTTTCATTTGGGTGTGTTTAAGAGCGTTGCATCATACAGTGTTGCAATGTTGGAAATGTATGTGAAAATACATTTTTCATCTTTTTCAGAGAAGAAAAATAGTCTAAGTGTCATCGTTCTTTGTTTTGTAAGTTTGATGTAATAGAGGAATAAAAGGAATTTTGATTATCTACCAGGATTTGGATAAAAATGATATCAATGTTTTGAAAAATCAATCATAGCAGCTCTGGATAAGATTTTAGAATTGTCATACAAAGTGGTGGGTAGGAGGGATTTGATGATGAGTCTGAATTGAGACAAGAATAATGCTTTAATGTAGTGTTGTGTAAATTTTAGAAAAAAATTGTGTAATATAGCTTTGATTTTAATGTTACGTATTAATTGTTATTATGAAAATTAAAGTAGGTTAAATTTATAATATTTTTTAAATAATTTAATAAGTAGAAAATTTGGTTATTTTAAAATTTAGAAAACAAAATTTTGTGATACATGAAACTTAAATTATTTTTAAAATTTGATACAATTCAATCCATTTTTAATCTGAGATCTATTTGCTATCAAATTATTCTACTATATTAAAGTAATGGTATAAGATTTAGTGCATAGGTCCATCCCTTCTTTGTACTCATGTGTAACTTTCATAAAAAGTTTATTCCAACTAATTGTAGAGTAAATTTTAAAGATTTAATTTAAGATTTTTTTTATTTGTAAATATTAACAAAAAAATTAATAAGTTTTAAATTAATTTTCTTACTAATTTAATATTTAAGTGTTTTATTTAGTTATTTAAACATTGAAATTATATATATATATATATATATATATATATATATATATATGAAAACAATAATAATTATGAAACTTGTTATTGAATATACAATTTAAAAATATATATATAAAATTATAAATTAAAATGATAAAATATGTTTTGATATTTTTGTTAGTTAACAAAATGTTTATATTATAAATTGGTATCTATAATTTAAATATATGTATGTATCTAAGGATAGGCTCTTTTTGAAATCATATGATTTCTACTTAGTCTTAATGATGATGAAAAACACTAATATTGAGTATCTTGGAGACATAGATATGGATGTAATAGTCATTTTTTGGTTTTAGAGTAAGATCTCAATCTGTTTATATTTGGGTAAGTGCTAATCTTCCTGAAACATAAGGAAATAGGTTGATGACACAAGAACTAGAGGCATCACAAAATCAAAAGTCGGAGTCGAAGGGTTTTAAGCCACCCAAGTGAGAACTATAACCTATTGTACTTCAAAGGTATCTTTGAACCAGAGTACTTTCCTCTCAAAGTACTGACGATATAAGTAGTGATAACGATTATGCTAAACCTTGCAAGGGTTTTATTACAACAAGCTCTCATACTCAAAGTCTTAGAAATCCTCAAAGGAAGGGCCTCTAAGTTTAACGAAAACTTATGTGCCCTATGGAGAGGAGGTCTCTTATGATCATTATCACAACTAGATCATAGAGCTCAGTGAATGTGTGCCTTTTGATATGTGACATGCTAGGATAGGGATTGGAAGGCAGAGCTCACGTTGAGGATGAGGATGTGTTTCTTGGTGCATTTAAGAATGCCGACACATTGTAGTTTTGGATTTCAGATCAGGATAAATGTTGGGTATTTGATGAACAGTCTACACATCAAGTGTTTGATGAAATCCATGCATGCCAAGTGTTAGAAAAAACCCTTGAATACCATGTGTTTGATAAAAAAATTGTCTGACAAGTGTTTGCTAAAACCTTTGAATTCCAAGTGTTTGATAAAATGCATATTTGACAAGTGTTTGCTAAAACCTTTGAATACCAAGTATTTGATGAAATAGCTACCTGACTGTTATTTGGAGAAACCACTATTATAAAGCATAGATTCTAGATGATTATAAAGTCTCTTAGTGGAAATACCATACTTTTGTGAGTGAATTCAGATGATTTTCTAGAAAACTTAAAGAAACAATTATAGATTTATAGAGAGTTCATGTGGAACAACATTGTCTCATTTTTTAGGGTAAACAATTGGAATACTAGTCTTTAATGTCTGACTATATCTTATGCAAATATTCAACTATCCATTTGGTATTTCAATTATAGAGAGTTGTGGGACCTAGGATCTCTTCAATTTCAAAGTTGGTTTCCTTTAAGGATGTATTGAAAAATAAAAAATATTTCACTACACCTGCTTCAACTCCTTCTCTACCTAGTTCCTCAATAGTGGATAAAGATGAACCATTGGAGGAAATTATAATTCTTGAGGTCACTTAATACATCAAAATTGTGAATCATTTGTTGTTATTTGCATATTTAATGGTCATGGCCTCTTTCATTGGATTTATACTAGTGGATCCACTCAACTTGCACAAATAATTATGAGATATCTCTCCATTTCAAAGATTTGCTTATAGATCATTATTTTTATCATGTTGAATGTGAGCAAGTTTTTTAGGAGGGTCCTCGGTTTTATGGACAAGTGGGACTTTTTATAACTCGGTTTCCAAAACTTGATCCAAGCTCTATGCTAGTTACTTGGATGCTAGTATGGGTTCGTATCCCAAATTTTCCCTTACAATTCTATCATATTTCAATGATGGAGGATATTGAGAATACTTTTGGTAGTTACATGAAAACATAGTTTGAGAGAGATTTAGCAAGATTATGTATGTATGCTCGCCTATGTGTTGAGATCAACCTAAGTAAGGATCTTCTAGACAAAATGATCCTCAAATGGAAAAAAAAATAGATGGTAAATGTCTTGGATTATGAGAATAAAACATTCCATAGTAGGATCTATCATATTTTAGGACATCTACATGATTCTTCTCCTCATGAATGAGTTCATCCTTCACTAAAAAAGGGGCTAAATCGAAATAAAAAAGTTTGACATTTCCACCAGTTTAAGATGAGGAAAAGGCTAATGAACATTAGTAAACAATATATTTAGAGAAGTTTAATATCGATTGTCTAGAGGTGTCAATTAGAGAACCCTATCATGTCTTGGAGGCTTAAGAAAAGGACATGGATAATGGGATTTCCTCATTGAGGATGGTAGTGAACATGCCATCCCTCTTAGTGGAATGAAGCAACTTCATGAAACTAACAACTTTGATTATGACAAGGAATTGATCCCCTCTTAAATTCCCAAACTCTCTTCTTATAAATTATAGGTGGTCATTATAGATCGTTCTTCAAGTGGGAGACATGAGGTTAAAAAGAATATGATTGATGATTAATTTTTAAAGTGTAAAAAATGACATGTTCATTAATTATATAACTTTATTCTTTCAATGCAATTTTCAATTGCATCTACATTATATTTGTAAAGTACTTGTAACACCTAAATACTGTTGTTTTCATTCTAATTTGGAATAGAAAATTTGTGATTAAAAAAAAAAAAAAAAGATAAAAATTATCATCTATCTTATTTGAAAAGAAAAATCAAAATTTAATTTTTTCTTATCCATTTTTTCTCTGATCACTTCCAACTAAAACACAAACTATTAAATAACATTAAGTTGTCATCTTTATTTTTTAAAAGTAAAATAAAAATTTAATTTCCTCTTTCCACTTTTTTATTTCCTCTCATTACCTTAGTTATAATTAAAACTACAATTTATTAACATAGTAGCATACTCTATAAGATTCTCCTAATAATCCAATTATAAAGGTATTTGTGTTTTGAAATTGAAAATAGTTCTAATTAAAACTACAATTTATTAACATAGTAGCATACTTTGTATGATTCTCCTAATAATCCAATACTATAAAGGTATTTGTGTTTTGAAGTTGAAAAGGGAATTCACAATGTGGTTTTTAACACAATGGTGCACAATTTTATATGAATAGCAATTTTTAATACTATTGTATATTTTGCATATAAGATGTGAATCTTTTTTATCTGAAGGTGGAAAAACTTATCACAATTTAGTTGTTAATTGATAGTGAGGATGATCATCATTGGCTACTATCCATGAATACAAGCTAACTCATCACTGTTATTAAAGGAAAACCCGCTAGTAATTAGTAAGTGGGTAGATTTCTACTCCTCCTAAATACCTCTAGATTTTGAGTCATTCCTTACATCTGAGAAAAATGAACTCAAAATCAATCAAAAACAATATATAAGATATAAACTTATACATCATATGCAAGTTTTAACACATTTTAATTTTTCAAAATATGAATTTTTCGATTATGTAAGATTCTCCTAATAATGTAGTTATGAAGTTATATGAGTTTTGAAGTTGAAAAGAACAATTACATTAGTGCAAATATTTATATCAATTGTAATTTTCAATACTACGACATTTTACATAGAAAATGTGCTTACACATTATATGCACATTTTAATATGTTATGGGTACAAATATAAAAATGGGTAACACTTTTATTTTATTTTTAAGAAAAATATTATAAAATATTATATTTCTTCCACTTCAACTTATATAAATTTATATTTTAATGTTATGGGTATAAATATAAAAATGGGTAACACTTTTATTTTATTTTTATAAAAAATATTATAAAATTTTATATCTCTTTAACTTCAACTTGTATTAATGTATACTTCAACTTGTATAAATGTATATTTTTGTTGAGAATTTCACTTTGAAATGTAGAAAATTGTCTTACCTTCCTTTTATATATATATATATATATATCTGATGTTTATTAACTGCATACACTTTAAAATTTTAGATAAGGATAATGAGCGATTTATGTGAACATTTAGTTTTTAAAGAAATGGTTATTCACTTTAGGGGAACAAAATATATGCTCAGAATATAAAAAAATTGCACTAGTGCTTGACCATATTTTGTGATTTTTTGATTTAAGTATTATTTTGTATTATTTATCAAAATATAGTAAAAAACTAACACATGATGTGGAAGAGAAGGGATGATGGAATCGAGTGGAGGTGAAAATTGGTAGTAGCTAGGGTTTTAGTGTGTCAATCGAAGGTTAGACAAGGGTAGAGGATGGTACATGGATTGCTGGTGGTCGGAGATCAAGAACCAATGGAGGAGGGTGGTGGCCTGATCCTAGAGGCATGTAAATCATTTAAGGAAGTAGTCATGGGAGGCTTAGGCCCAACCTTGATGGATAAAAAAATGGGGGGGGGAGGGGGGCGAGGCGGCATGGAGATGCAACAACGTAGGACCAACCAGGCATTCAAGAAACAAAACAACAATCCACAACTCACAGGTTGAGGAACACATGTTTAGATAAGACTGAGAAAAACCCTAGGTATGAGATAACTTCCCGAAATACTACGAGCTATATAAATACATGAGATATCACACAATTATTAGGAATTTCATGGGAATATGGCCCTCCAAAAAGGAACTAATAACGTGGGTAAATACTCAATGTAAACCTAAAGGAAACATTGAACTAAAACTTGGATCAAAAGGTTATTTTACCATTATTTTTACCTGTGTTGAGGATAGAGAGAGGATCTTTGAAGAAGGACCCTACTTCTTCAACTCCACTAGTCTTCATCTATGATATTGGACATAGAGGTTCTCACCAAACAAGGAGGATTTTATAGAATCCTTGGTATGGATTAGAATGTACTCATTTCCATAGGAATTCTTGGAGAAAGAAACACTAGAGGGCCCGGGGAATACTCTAGGAACCTTTGTCAAGGTATCAAATGTAACTAAGATGGGGCACTACACATCCTAAGCATGCAATATGAGTATACATGAACATGGCAAGGGCACTGCTTTACTCTATAAGCATCTTGTACCAAGATACATAGTGGACCCAAAGTTTATATTATGAGCACATTTCCTTTGAATGTAGGAAATTCCATGAGAATGGGAGTATGTTCAGAGACTACCTAAAGAATGAAGAGAATAACCTAGGAAAAACGAGAGAGGAAGAAGAAAAGGAAGGCTTTAAGAAAGTTCTGAGAAAAATACTAACTGGAAGGAAGCAAAGAAAATCAACTCAAGGGGTTAGTAATCCACCCAATAAATTCCAAGCCACTGTAGAGGAACAAGGAGAAGAGAACAATAGGGAAGACCCCTTAAATAATATATAAGGAAAGGAAACATAACTAAGTCAGAAGCTTGAAGCCCAAAAAAGGAGGAAAACAAACACACAATTGAACCAAATGGAAATTCAGGAGAAAGAAGAAGAGATAAATGATATAATTACAAAAAAACATAACACATAGGGATTAGACGAGGACAAGCCAACTAGAGATATGGAGCTTGAAGACTTAGTTATCGATATGTCAGACTTGGTAGCAAATCATGGGGAGCACCATATGCATAATAATCCTTAGAGACAACTAAGACAACTTTAGAAAGATCTAATAAAAAGGAAAGGGAAAGTTGGGAATGCTCCTAAAAAAAATACATCATCGAGAGGACTATGAGTCAAAACCAATCCTTTGAAAACTTAGAAGAAGACAAGAACATAGGGAAAGAAGAGAGGTAGGAAATCATCCACAAAATTTCTAGAAGAAACAAGATCTTTATTGGTCAACTCAAGGAAAATGATGGGTATCCCAGAGAAGTACTTCTCCAACTGACCAAAATTTTAAAATGAAGATTATATCGCAGAGTATAAGAGGCCTGAATGTACCCTCCAAGCATGGTATTCTCAAGAAACATATCGACTAGGAAAAACCAACTATAATGATACCGCAAGAGACTAAGAGTAATAAGAAATCAATCATGAATATAGCCTAGAAAATATGGAGATAGTAGAAGTAAAAGGAGGATCAGGTGGTCTGGCACTTCCGTTGGGACTTTAAGGTAATTCACATAGATATATTGTCGACTGCTCCAAATCTTATATCTTAGTCAAATTTAGTCTTATAGGGTCTAGAGAGGGGTATTTAACAAATTCTTACGACCCCTTCAGTCCTCCAATGAGGAGGGCCTTTTTAGAATCCATCTATTCCCAGGGTATTCTTTTGAAGGACAAAACTTGGATTCTTGGAGGATATTTTAATATGATTACATCCCTTCAAGATAAGAAAGGTGGTCTTAGGAAGCTAGAAGCAAAAAGTGAAGCATTTAAGGAAACCATATATAAATTGAGGTTGATTGACATCCAAACTAACAATGGGACGCACACCTAGAACAACAAAAGAGGAGGCCTCCACCAAATAGTGATCAGACTCGATCATTTCCTAGTCTCCGAGAGTATGATTCAAATTAGATAATCAATATCCACAGAAATATTACCCTACATAGGATCGGATCACTGGCCCATGCTTCTCTCTTGGGAATGTAATGAACCCCCTAGACCAAAACCATTTCTATTTGAATGGTTTTGTATGCAACATTCAGATTTCTTACAAAATATTAAAACCTGGTGGAAGGAGAGATCAAACTTGGGACAAACAAAAATGTATCATTTCCAGCAAAGGTGGAAACATGTCAAGCACATGATAAAAATCTAGAATAAAGAAGTCTTTGGGAACATATTCGAAGCAAAGTTATTGTTGGAAAAGGAAATGGAGATGTTGTAGAGAGAAATTATATAGAATGGCAGCTCAGAAGACCTCGCCATCGAAGAAACATAGCTAAAACAAGAAATAGATCAAAGAGAGAAACAAGAAGAGATATTGTGGAAGCAAAAATCTAGAATTAGATGGCTAAGGGAAGGAGATAAGAACACCAAAATTTTCCATAACTCCCTCCTCAAAAAAATAAGAATAAATAGGATAAGACTCTTAAAAACTCAATAGGTGAAATGTTAGAGAGATGTGAGGATACAGAGGTAGTGCTGGTAAATCATTTTAGTGGTCTCTTGAAAGAACCAGAGGAAGATTGTGAAGTTGCAACTCAAGACATTGTCTACTCTATTATGACCCGGGTTTCTCCTTAGCATAACCGTAATCTAATGTTCCCTAACACTATGAAAGAGGTAGATCAAATGATAAAAGAAATGGAGAGTAGGTAATCCCCTAGGCTTAATGGATTTACCACAGATTTCTTCCACACCTTTTGGTTGATCATAGGGAAAGAGGTCTGGGAGGTGGTTGAGGAATCCAAAACTTCATGCACAATGTTACAAGCTTTCAACTCAACTTTTCTAACGTTGATCTCGAAGGAGCATGGAGCAAACAAGGAAGACAAGTATATCCCTATATCTTTATGCAATGTTATCTACAAAATTTTCTCAAAAGTAGGTACTAATCATTTAAATCCAATCATGAACTTGGTCAACTCCCTGGAGAAAGGGAGGTTTGTAGAAGGCGGGAAAATTCTTGATGATAGTATCCTTTCTCATGAGTCTATCCATTCTCTAAAAAAAAAACAAATTCTTGATGGAATTATCAATTTTCATGAGTCTATTCATTCTTGACAACATTAAAGTATAGACATAACAGGGCCCAATTCAATCAACTCATTATTTGTCTCAACACTTAGAAAACATTTGTTCCTACAACGCTCTTGTGTTTGTTTGAAGAGCTAAAGACAATTTTGGGTGGGCCTTAATCTAAATGATTCATTCTCCTTGTCTGAGCTTTAGAAGGAGAGAGATGTGGCTTCGCCCTTTGAGCTTTAGAAGGAGAGAAATGTGGCTTCACCCTCTGGTTTTCTTGCTTTACACAAAACCATTATGCTTTGATCTTCTTAGTGCTTAAATATTCTTCTTGGCTTTTGCTTTTGGGAAAGTTTATTCCAACGAATTTGTTCAAAGAATATGTATGCATATAGAGTTAAGTAACCTCCCATTTAAGGATTATATGTTTATTAAAGTTAGTTAAATTATTCACACTAATCAAATATGTTAAAAAGAAGTTTAGAATATAATCCAACTTTGGTCTTAAGGGTCTAACCAGTTATAAATTAACTGTATTCCAATAAGACAACAATAAGTGGCTTTGGCTTTATTTGAACAATTAAAATGGAGGTGGATGTCCATGGTTTCACCCTCGGGTTCCCTTGCTTTTTTTTTTTGTGTGTCGCCATCGTGTGAGTGCTTTAATTATTCCACCCAATGTAAGCTTTTGACAAAGCCTATATCAACAGGTTCCCTTTCTTTTTTTTGTGTCGCGATTGTGTGAGTGCTTTAATTATTCTACTTATTGTAATCTTTTGACAAAGTCTGTATCAACGAATCATTTTAATGATGTAAGTATCCTCCCGTAATATGAAATGATGGTATATGGATATTTTTCAAAATTTTAATTCATTACATTTGGTTTATTAAATTTGGTTTATTAGATTTAAAAAAAGGTAATAAATTAAGTGAAGATTTGATATTTTAATGTCAATTTCACAAGATTTGGTGTCTTTATGTCAATCCCACTTAAAGCATAGGTGGTTTTGATTAGAGTTTGAAGTAATCTTAAAATCATCTTGTCTTCCATGTTGTTTATCTTATTCTTGTACATTGGGTTTATCTTAATTATAAACCCAACAGAATGCATATACTATGGTACAACAAATTGACATACAGAAGAGCAGGAATTTCTGAGATGGAACTAGAGCCGAGGGGGGATGCACTCTAGTGCGTCCCTTGTTCAAACTTATGGGAGATTCCATTTCTTCCTAGTTTAAATCCTTTCTTCATTTAGGCTCTGTTAAACTCCTTTCTTCCTAGTTTAAACTCCTGGTTTTTGGCGTGTTTCCATCTTTTTAGCATTCTTATAGTGTATAGAAGGTGGCCCCTTCTTGTTTTCCTTGGTGATGGTCAGTGTTTAATTGGCTATTACCTTGATGGTTGAATCTCCACTTATGATTCTTGCATTAATTAATATTCTTGGAATCTGGTTTTGACTGCGCTAGCAGTTACTCTTCAGTTATTAATTATCTAAGGTGGCTCCTTGGTTCTATTACCGATGTTATTATCTGTTCTTACTATGTTTTTTAGTGGAGCCTAGGAGGGCGACTTCATGGCCCAGCCTAGGTTGGTAGTTATTAACACTGACATCCAAGGCCTCATGGGAGTGGAGGACGAGGGCATTTGGCAGGCAGGAGGTATTTTCACCTTTGTTGACACTTTGAGCAATAGTACTTTCACTTACAAGCTTTCACCAAAACCTCTAACTTCCCCTGCTTCTCATTCAAAGTTTCTTTCTTCCTTGGAGCTTCAACACTCGGTAAACCTGCCTGGCCTATCTGTTTCCCCCCGGGGAAAACTCCCTTGCCCTTCTGGTTCTGTTATGAGAGAGAAACATTTTTAGACTCCTCTGGTGCCCATAGTGGTGAAGGAGTAAATAATTACCATCCCAGGGGTGGTCGTCGTTTATGGAGGCCAAACAAGGTAGTGCGTGAAATGGTCTTAGGCTCAAATATTTGCCTAGTAGAGACTTGTAGGTAGTCTATCTACGACCTGGTAGGGAGACTATCGTATAGGAATTTGAGTAATATGCCGCTACCCTCATGGGTTGAGTAGGTCTGGACACCCCTCTTAGGTTATAATTCATAAATCTTGACCTTAACTAAAGGATGGTTCGGTTTTTTATGCCATACACCAGAAGACGCTTCTCGCCTGTTGGATGGTAGTTGGGTTATCAGAGGGAGCAATTTAATGTTGAAGCATTGGAGGGTAGATTTCGACCCTCTCACAGAGTATTTCCAGCACAGACATCTCTGGATCCTTATGCCTGGTTTACCATGGCATTTCTGGAATCCTGAAGAATTGCAAGCTATAGAGAATTCCTTAGGTACTTTCATTGCAGTTGATGAGCCTGAAGTATTGGAGATCGAATGGCGGGGCAAGAGTATCCATCAATGTTTGGACTATCTTGGTTTACCTTTTAGATGTTCTTTCTGTAGGAGCACTGGCCACCTGAGACGTGACTGTAAAGGCATTGCAGTGAAGCAGGATGAAACTAAATATTTTACTTTACACCAGCCCTCCCCTGATTTGTCCTCGGGAACAAACTATTTCATCTTGAGCTCTTTTCAGTTTCCACAGGATGATTCAGACTCGCCAGTTTTGGAAGACACAGTTTCGGGTTCTTGTTTATCTAAGAATAAGGAGATTGCATTGCTAAATTTCTATGGTCCGTGCGTGGAGAAAAGAAGATTTTGGAACCTTGTGGCAGACTCCGACTTGTTAAATATAAAAAACCTTATTATAGCAGGGGACTTGAACATCACTCTGTTTACAAGCAAAACTTGGGGAGGATCAACTATAGCGGGGTCTATGGAAGGTTTTTACAAAGTCCCTTTTCAGAACAAAAATCTTATTGATATCGAGCCTGCAAAGGTGGTTCCTACATGGAGGAATGGTCATTCTGGTATAAATGCTATTTGGAAATGTCTTGACAGGTTTGTTGTGTTTGAAGGTCTGCTCTCGAGCACTGATCTTTATAGATCTTGGGTGGAATACCTTTATGTCTCTGAACATGCACCGGTGTTATTTCAATTGGATTTCTTGCCTTTATTCAAAGCCTACCCTTTCAAATTCAACTCGCAATGGCTGATGGATCATGAATTCACGAAGTTAGTACATAATCTCTAGATTGATAAAAAATTCCTAATTGAGAGTAGCAAACAAAAACGATTGGTATGGAAACTCAAAGAGTTGAAGGTCAGTACAAAATAATGGGTAAAGGCTTGTAATTTAAAGGAAAATCCCCATCTATCGCAGATTGAACTGGATATAAAAAACTTGCTCTAGCCCGCTTCAGGAGCCTTGGGAATTGTATAGGAGGATTTAATTTTAAAAGATCCTGAACTTTGTAGAAACAAGTATTTAAAACATAAGGAATAACTATGGCGTTAAAGAAGTCATGCCATATGGATTAAACGTGGTGATAGTAATACCAAGTTCTTCCATAGTTTTGCAAATTTTTGAAGAAATAATTTTTTTTTTGGGGAAATTAAAGATGAATTGGGAAATCTGCTCAGGGGCCAGGATACTCTCAAAGTTGAAGCTACAAATGATTTCAAAACCTTTTTCAGAGATCAGGATCCTCCATTGATAGCGGACTAGGTTAAAGTTGTTAGCCTCTTCAACAAGTTCATTACTGAATATGAAGCAACGACATTATTTCACCCAGTTGATCAAAGCGAATTAAACGCAGTTCTTACAATATTTAATCACGACAAGAGCTCGGGGCCCGATTGATGGACAGTTGAGTTTTTCCTACATTTCTTCGACCTGGTAGGTGTTGATCTCTTGGAAATGGTGGAAGAAATGAGATCCAAAGGTATTAGTGCAGGTGGCCTAAACTCAACCTTCTTGGCCTTAATTCCAAAAGTAAACAATCCACAGACCTTTGGTGATTATAGGCCGATTTATTTGTGTAACCTTTGTTATAAATTAATCACAAATATTATAGAAAATAGGTTGAAACCCTATCTTTCCAAATCGTTGTCTGAAGAGCAACTGGGATTTCTGAAAGGTCGTCACATACAGGATGCTATCGACACGGTCCATGAATTCCTTCATAGTATTAAAAGGAAGAGTATAAAATCACTGGTATTAAAATTGGATCTTCAGATTGCATCAATTAGGACCTGTTAAGGATGATTTTAATTCAGATTGGTCTGGGTATCGACATGACCAATTGGATAATGAGATGTATCATTTCATCATCCTTTCATGTTTTATTAAATGGGGAGGCCACTGAGTTTTTCAAAAGTGGCAGAGGACTTCACCAAGATTGCCTCTTATTGCCTCTATGATTTATATTGGTCATGGAGGGGCTCAGTCTTTTATTAAAAGAAAGTCAAAGCAATGGCTTGCTGACAGGTATTAAAGTATCCAGAACTATAAAAATTCTACATATTTTGTTTGTAGACGATGTTTTTATTATGTCTAATTCTACTTTAAATGAATGGTGGGAGAGAGACAAGATTGTTAAACTTTTTTGTGTAGCGTCTGGTTTAAAGGTAAATATACAAAAATCGATGGTGCTCCATGAACGAATCTGGAGTTGGATCCTTTCAAGCGTTTCTTGCCTTTTAGTTTCTCTGACCTTTCTGTTGGTTTCAAATATCTTGGGTATCATTTGAAAACAGGGATGCGATGAATTGAAGACTGGAACTGGATGCTACAGAAATTTGAAAAAAAGATTGGGAATTGGTGTTACAGATGGATGACATTGGGAGGTCACCTTACTCTTCTGAAATCTATTTTATAATGTCAGCCATTGTATTGGATGTCCCTTGAGATCATTCCAAATATTGTATTGAATAATCTAAGAAGGATTATGTTCAATTTCATATGGAAAGGGAACAACGATACAAGATCTTTTCATTTGTGTAAATGGGAAAGTTTAACATTGCCAAAGAAATTTGAAGGGTGGGGATTGAGGAATTTATTCGACTTCAACAAGGATTTGGCGGAAAAGTCTCTCTGGAGAGTCCTAAGGTATGAGGGTATTTGGAATAAAGTTATAATTGATAAATATTTACCACACACTACAGTCAAAAATTGGTTCAGGTCACCATCTTTCTTCTATAATACGACCTCTAGATTCTAGAGAGGACTTATGAAGGCAATCCACTTGATTACACATTGGCTAAGTTGGTCATCGGGCTTGAGTCATCTCATAGAGATTGGTAGAGACAACATCCTGGCCATGCGTGAAAAGTCTTTCCTACCTTCTGCTCTTATTTCTGCATAAAATAATAGGAAAATTACCTCTCTTCATCAGGCGAGAAGGTTCATGGACAATCATTCTACTTTTATGTGGTCTTCTAGTGCGGAGTTAAGAATTACATGTGCATTGGGAATGGAGTGGAATCGATTTAGGACAAACCTCATTGAATCAGGTGACTATATCCAAGACAGAGAAGGTGACTATATGGACCAATGGTGACAATTCTGGATTAATCACTGTTAAAAATATTTATCACGCCAACCTAACAACTCAGGGATTAAAAAAGTTTTTGGGATGGAGGCAAGCAATTTTGAAATTGAACTTGCAACTCAAAATAAAGTGTTTTATCTGGTTAGCAGCCAAGAATACAATCTTGACTTGGGAAAATATGAATGCTAGAGGTTGGGAAGGATCGTCTCGGTGTTATACTTACATGCAAGAAATTATAAACACTAATAATCTCTTTATCCACTGTTCCTTTACGAAATCTGTATGGGATAGATTGGCTTTTCTTCTAAACTTAAAAATGTGCTGGAAGGGGAATAATTTAAATGACTGTATGATTTCTTGGGTAAGTGATAAATCAGTCCCAACATTGGTTGCAGTGCATACTTGCTGGTTCATTTGGATAGAAAGGAATTTATCTATCTTTGAAGAAAATATCCCATCATTACACTCAATGATTCCAAAAATATTAAGCCTTCATAATAATGGACTGAGATCTCATAAATCAATGCCCATATGTACCATACCGATCCAATCAAAAATAAATTTTATCACACCTTGGTTCGATGGAGTGGCCCAGATGGATGGTCAAAATTGCGGAGCTGGAGGCATCATAAAGACCCCAAATATGATAGTATATAAATGGTTATTTAATTGTGGTAGAGGCACAAATAACAGAGAAAAATTATTGGGCAAATGGGCGTCACTCAGATTGGCTCTACATCTGTCTTTTTATAGAATCGAAATCCTGGGGGATTCTAAAGTTATCATTGATTGGCTCAATGACAGAGCTAGACTCCAATCAAGTTCTATGGAGGGCTGGAAGGACAGAATAAAGGATCTAATCAAATCCTTTTAGGATATTAGTTTTGAGCACGTCTATAGAGAGTTGAATAGCGAAGCAGATTATCCTTCAAAGATGGCTCTACAGGAACTAGTAGGCATGATTTCATTTTCTCAGTGGACAAATGGGGTTGAAGGACCCAAGATTTTTCTTAGCCTTTGTTAGTCACTCTGCCTTGGGTTGTTTTGAGTTGCTCACTTGTCAGCTTTTCCTTCTTTCACCTGGACAACTTGATAAATTTTTTGAGATGCTTTTATCTTTGAAAATCTCAGTTATAGCTATGTCGATCTAGTTATCCTTTTTTGGATTCCGATATTGTTTTATATCCATTTGTATTGGGATTTAAGATTCCATGTTGCTTTTTTGGGACTGTCTAACACTTGAATTGATCCTAGTGTGTGGATTTGCATTGTAAACAAATTATATCTCTTAATATAATTAGGTAAATTTTCTATTGGAAAAAAGGTACCTAGTCATAGACGTGCTCTCAATGAGGCAAACAATAGATTTTATGAGGGGGGTGTATTGCAACCTTTAATTTTGAGATTATAAGTTATAAAACACTTTTGGATTTGCTTTATCTTTCTCAACGATTTGCTAAAGATGTTACAATTCCAAACTTTACAATCATGTAAGATAACATGAGTGATGAGAGTTTCAAATATGAGTTTTTTATTATATCATAGTTAAAGTTCCATTCATTTACAACTCTCTTCAAGTCCATAATAAGTTTTCCACCTTCTATTTATCCTTTTGTCGATGTTATAGTTCAAGTTAAGTTTGTGATGAAAATCAATGTTTAAAATATAATAAAAGGTTAAGATTTTATTTATGTAATACATTTTCAAACCTTTATTTGATTAAATTACTTCTAACAAGTTATTAATAGTGGTACAATTTATGATATTATAGTAAGATTTTTCCAGTAAAATATTTTTTATCGTGTTTAAAATATAAAAGATACTTGTATCGTCATTATTCAATAATATACATATTATTTAGGATAATTAATAAAATAGGATAATGATGATGTCATTATTAACTTTGAGATACTTGACATGATCTAGTTAGTCTCTCTTGATATTTACTATGATGAATTGTGTATTATTGCATATTTTAATTATGTGAAGTAAAGACATTTTAAAACGTAACCCCATACACTAAAATGCAAAAATCCACCATAGATAATTTATGCAACTAAATATTAAAGCAAATAAAGGGAAAACACAAATGTAGTGTAAGGGGAGCGGAAAAGGGTTGCTAAGAGTAAGTGAAAGTGAGAAATGTAGGAGAATTGATGATATGAGTAAATATAAGAAGAGGAGAGAAAGGTGGATGGCCCTATAGATGATTTTAGGGGCTAAATTTCGCCAATGGACTAATTTTCCATGGTTTTTCTCAAAAACCGATTTACCAATTTCCATTTTTTCTAAAAACTATTCACCCAAATTCCATAGAATAAAATTATTTTACCTTAAAAGTTGACAAAATTTATAAAAGCTATATAAAATCCTTAGAAATTTGAATAATTTTACAAAACTATTGCGAGACATTTTAATTTTGCATATTAAGGACTAGTAAGATTAACCCATATTTCTACATTTTAATATAAATTTCCATCCTTAAAAATTATCCCTAAATGACTCTTTTAATATTGTAGTGCCTTAACATTGTTGAACCTTAATTTGTCTCATCTTTAAAAAAAATTAGAATTAAATTATTGTTAAAGTAATAATGGTGAGCCTTAATTTGTCTCACCTTTGGAAAATGTTGGAATTGGAATTATTGTGTTTAACCTTTAAAAAAAGTTTGAATTACAGTGGAGTGGACCTTAATTTTTCTCACCTTTTGAAAAAGTTGGAATTATTGTGTTTAACCTTTAGAAAAAATTTCAATGCATATATAATAATTACACTTTACCTACTATAATAACTTTAAAATATTACACTTTCCCTATTATAATAATATTGCATCATATAATAATGACACTTGACACTTTACCTACTCATCATATAATAATGACACTTGACACTTTACCTACGCATCATATAATAATGACACTTGACACTTTACCTACTATAATAATGACACTTTACCTATTATAATAATGACACTTTAAAATATTTTAATTTGTGTGTGTTTAAGGAGAGTTGCATCTTATAATGTTATAATGCTGCTGGAAATGCATGTGAAAATATATTTCATTTTTTTTTTATAAATAATATAAGTGTTATCATTTTTGTTATGTAAATATAAAACTTTGATTATTTGCTTAACTTTGGATGAAAATTACATAATGTTTGAAAAAAACAATTGAATAACAATGATTGATAAGATTTAAGATTGGTGGGGAGAGGGATTTTTATTGTAGTGCTGTGTAAACTTTGGAAAATGTTTGAAAAAAACAATTAAATAACAATGATTGATAAGATTTAAGATTGGTGGGGAGAGGGATTTTTATTGTAATGTTGTGTAAACTTTGGAAAAAAAATGGTACATCATAACTTTAATTTATTGTTTACATAAATATTAAATATTAAAATTAAAATAGGTTTAATTTATAATAATTTAATAAGTAAATTTTTTAATTATTTTGAAATTTTAATTAATTCTTAAATATCTAAATCAATTTAAAATAGATTAAAATTATGGAATTTAAATTATCTTTAAAATTTGACACAATTCAATCCATTTTTCTTGAAAATAAGATTTTTTTTGCTACTAAATCATTCTATTATATGAAAGTAATGGTATCAACTTTAATCATTATAAGCTTAATAAAGTAATGTATCAACTTTAATTATTGTAAGTTTTAGTGCATGGGTCCATTCATTTTTAATCATTGTACTAATTTGTAACATTTATAAAAAGTTTATTCCAATTAGTTGTAGAGTATTAGTTGTAGAGTAGGTTTTAAATTAATCCTCGGATTTAACCTGGAAATTTTATTTAGTTATTTAAACATTGAAATTTATTCCAACTAAATGTAGAGTAGGTTTTAAATTAATCCTCGGATTTAACCTTTTGAAAATTTTATTTAGTTATTTAAATATTGAAATTTAATTTTTAGTAGGTTTTAAATTAATCTTCATATTGATTTAACTTTTAAGGAAAATTTTATTTAATGATTTATATATTGAAATTTTAAACATTTACTCATTAGCTAGGTAAAATTATTTTTTTTTAAATTTATTTTAAGAAAAGAAATAATAATAATTGTCAACATTTGCAATTGAAGATACAATTTAAAAGAAATATAAAGAATTAAAAAATAAAATGATAAAATATATTTCAATATTTTTATTAGTTAACAAAAATGTTTATATTATAACTTGGCATCTATAATTTAAATATATGTATGTGACCAAATGGGGTGACACATGGGCCACACGCATCGTCGGATGGGGCGATTATGAGGGTAGTTAAAGCCCTTCACCGCCACCCTCCTCTTTTCAGTCATGATGGTTAGTCTGCATGAGCGCCAAGGTTTAGTGCGCTGGGTCTTAATGGAGACCCAGTCTCGACTCCTCGACATCAGTACGATTTCGGTTATGGCCATTACTTCTGCACTAATGGCTACCAGAGCCATCAAATCCTCTGTCCTCTTGGTCTTTTCGTTTCACGAGAAGTTCTATATTGGGAACTTGGGCTCTTTGCACAACATCATTTCGCCTATTCTACTCCACGACTTAGCTCGCACTACCAGTGTTTCATTTTGCTTGGTACTCTGCTTAGCCATGGCACGAGAAAGAGGCAAGCCCTGAGGGCCAGCCTACTACAGTCGGTTTGGCAGACACAACCGCCCGGGACCTGCCTCTCGAGCTCTGATTCCAGGTGGGGACTTGCCTCTCGAGCTCTCATTCCAAGCGGGGACCATCCGGGTTCTTCTGGTTAGAATTAGTTTGAACATGCTCAACTAGTGCCCCATCCTTCTAGTACAGAGGGTCTCCATGGTAGAAACAACTGCCCAGGACCTGTTGCTCAAGCTCTCATTCCAAGCGGGGACCATCCGCGTTCTTCCAGTCATAATTGGTTTGAACAGGCTCAACTAGAGCAATGTCCTTCTAGTACAGAGGGTCTCCATGGCGGATGCCCGGTGGAAGAAGAAATTTCGCCCAATTGGCAAGAATTTCTACCTTTCCTGCTGTCAACTGCCTTGGAGCACCGACTTTCCACCTACACCACCATTCCCTTTCAGGAGCCAGTTGCGATGGGCTGCATCATGGAAGAAGAAGTCTCACCTCCAGAGGATCACTCGAGACAGAAATCAGTCACCACCATGGATGAGGACCATGTCACGGATTCCGCCGCTGCAAATGACTCCGCTGTTGATACCATGGATGAATATTTTGTTGAAGACTAGGCTCATGATGATGAATATTATGAACATAGTCACCCAACTCCCATCCCTTATAGACTCACGAAATACCACCTAGTCTTAATATTTGAGATGAGAAAGGACCTGACAAGGAAACAACACCGCCAGAGCATCTTCAACAAGCGTATGGATGCCCTGTATGACTCCCTGTCAAGCGAGCCTGAGAAGAGTCATTTCCCAACTTGCTGCCAACCCTTCATCTTCTGACTCCGTCAAGATGGAGGCCTGGGTTCACCCCATGTCTAACATTTTCACAGGTTTTTTCTCTAGTTTAATGGTTAAGTTTTTTCAATTTTTTCATACCATAGTCTCTGGTTTAGGTCCGATAGGTGGTCGGGGCACTTAGTCCATCACATGTTTTGGTTTCCATGCTTATGGCAGAACAGGTGGCAAGTCCCCATGTTTTTATGTCGACAATTGTCACTTTTTCTTAAATTTTTGGAACAATGAACAGTTGTCCTGTCCACGCATTTTGCTTTCCACTACGGTGGCAGAACAATTGGCGTGCTATAATTTACACTCGGACATGTATGTTTTCTGCTAAGGCAAGGTAACATAATTTTTATTTACGAAAAAAAATTTAAATATATGTATGTATTTAAGGATAGGCTCTTCTTGAAATCATAAGACTTCTACTTAGCCTTAATGATGATGGAAACCAAGGATAATGAGTATCTTGGAGATATAGATAGGGGATGAAATAATTATTTTTTGGTTATAGAGTAAGACCCCAAAGTGTTTATGCTTGGCTAAGTGCTATTCTTCCTAAAATATAAAGAAATAGGATAATGAGCCAAGACCAAGAGACATCTAGAAAAAACAAAATTCTATCATGGTTGGGTTTTGTTTCTACAAAATGATACAATGGTAAGTCGAGGTAAATGTGAGGATGCTACTAAACCAATAATCATGAGTAATAAATAATTTTTCATGTCTTGAAAAATAATGTCAACTTTCATAAGGACACTATTAATTCATAAATTGTAATAATATTTTCATAAAATAATTATGATTTACAAATTTGAATTTAGGGAGAGGTTGGACATAGAGTTTCAACAAGAAGGATAGAGAAAATGACAAAATACGATTGCAAGAGGCTAGAAAATATCCAGTGCAACTATCATATGTTAGCATCTCTTCCCATGCATGACACAACTCATGACCCTTTCTCTACCTAAACAAATTCACCTAAGTCAAAGATGAAGGGTTGTAATCCACCCAAGCGAAAACTAGAACCTATTGTACTTCAAAGGTATCTTTGAACTAGAGTACTTTCCTATTAAAGTAGCGAGGATATAAGTAGTGATAACGATTATGCTAAACCTTGCAAGGGTTTTATTACAACAAGTTCTCATACTCGAAGTCTTAGAAATCCTCAAAGGAAGGGCCTCTAAGTTTAGAGAAAACTTATGTGCCCTATAGAGAGGAGGTCTCTTATGATCATTATCACAAGAATATCAAAGACCTTAGTGAATGTGTACCTTTTGATATGTGCCATGCTGGGATGGGGATTGGAAGGAGAATCTCACACTGAGGTTGAAGATGTGTTTCTCAGTGTAGTCAAGAATGTTAGCACATTGTAGTTTCAGATTTCAATTTAGGACAAATGCCAAGTATTTGATGAACAATCTACACATCAAGTGTTTGATGAAATCCATTCATATCAAGTGTTATAAAAACACTTGAATACCATGTGTTTGATAATAAAAAAATGTCTAGAAAGTGTTTGCTAAAACCTTTGAATGTCAAGTGTTTGATAAAATGCATATTTGACAGGTGTTTTCTAAAACCTTTGAATATCGAGTGTTTGATGAAATTCCTACCAGACTATTATTTCGTGAAACCACTATTATAAAGCATATATTCTATATGATGATAAAGTCTCTCAATGGGAATACCATACTTTTGTGAGTGAATTCAGATGATTTTCTAATAGACTTAAATAAACAATTATAGATTTATTGAGAGTCCATGTGGAATAACAATGTCTCATTATTTAGTGTAAACAATTGGAATGCTGGTCATTAATGTCTGACTATATCTTACACAAAGATTCAACTATCCATTGGGTATTGCAATTGTAGAGAGGAGTAGTGGGACCAAGGGTCTCTTCAATTTCAAAGTTGGTTTCTTTTAAAAATGTAGTGAAAAATTAAACTTCTTCCACTACAACTTCTTCAACTCCTCTGCATGGTTCCTAGATAATGGATAAAGTGGAAGATGAACCATTGGAGGAAATTATTGTTCTTGAGGTCACTCAACTACGTCAAAACTATGAATCATTTGTTGTTATTTGTAGATTTAATGGTCACGACCTCTTTCATTTGATTTATACTAGTGGATCCACTCAACTTGCACAAATAACTATGAGATGTCTCTCTGTTTCAAAGGTTTGTTTATAGTTCATTTTTTTGATCATGTTGATTATGAGCAAGTTTTTTAGGAGGGTCCTTGGTTTTGTGGACAAGTGGGACTTTTTATAAATCCTTGGTTCCAAATTTTCCCTTACATTTATAGCATATTTTAGTGATAGAGGATATTGAGAATAATTTTGGGAGTTACATAAAAACATATTTCGAGAGAGCTTTAGCAATATTATGCATATATGGTTGCTTATGTGTTGAGATCGACCTAAGTAAGGATCTTCTAGACAAAATGATCCTCAAATGGAAAAAAAAATAGATGGACTTAGATATTGGATTATGAGAATACATCATTCCATAGTAGGATCTATAATATTTTAGGACATCTATAGGATTCTTCTCCTCATGAATAAGCTCATCCTTCACTAAAAAAGGGGTTAAATTGAAATAAAAAAGTTTAACATTTCCACTAGTTAAAGATAAGGAAAAGGATAACAAACATTAGTAAAAAATATATTTAGAGTAGTTTAATATCGATTGTCTAGAGGTGTCGATTGGAGAACCCTATCATGTCTTAGAGGCTTAAGAAAAGGACACGGATAATGAGATTTCCTCATTGAGGATGATAGTGAACATGTCATCCCTCCTAGGGGAATGAAGCAACTTCATGAAACTGACACCTTTGATTTCGATAAGGAATTGGTCCCCACTTAAATTACTAAGCTCTTGTCTTCTAAGCTATAAGTTTCCACTATGGATCCTTCTTCAATGAGGTGCCATGAGGTTAAAAAGAAGGAGAAAAATGATAGGATTGATGATTATTTTTTAAAGTGTAAAAGATGGCATGTTCATTAATTATATAATTTTATTATTGCATGCAATCTTCATTTACATATCTGTAAAGTACTTGTAACACTTAAAGAATGTGGTTTTCATTCTTATTTGGAATAGAAAATTTGTGTTTTAAAAAAAAAAGATAAATATTATCATCTATCTTATTTGAAGATAAAAATAAACATTTAAATTTTTCCTATCCAATTTTTCTCTAATTACTTTGATTCTAACTAAAACACAAGATATTAAATAACATTAAGTTGTCATCTATCTTTTTGAAAAATAAAATACAAAATTAATTTCCTCTTCCCACCTTTTTATTTTCTCTCATTACCTTAGTTCTAATTAAAACTACAGTTTATCTTTTGGAAAAGTAAAATACAAAATTAATTTCCTCTTTCCACCTTTTTATTTTCTCTCATTACCTTAGATTTAATTAAAACTACAATTTACTAGCATAGTAGCATACTTTGTAAGATTCTCCTAATAATCCAATTTGGGTTTCGAAGTTGAAAAGGGAATTCACAATGTGGTTTTTAACACAATGGCACACAATTTTATATAAACTGTAATTTTCAATACCATCACATCTTGTATATAAGATGCGAATATTTTTTTATCTAAATGTGGAAAAAGTGTTGGATTACTGAGAGGGGGGGTGAATCAGTAATAGAGCAATTTAATCCATTTTAACCATATAATCCAAGTGTTATATCAATGAAGCATTATCATCCAATAACTGCAGAGTAAATAAGAAATGAACAAATGAACAAACATACACATACATAGTACAACAGTGTTTTACGTGGAAACCCAAATCGGGAGAAAACCACGAAATGCTTGTCACATACCCACTACAACAAGTTAGATTTTTCATCTTTTTCTTTGAGGAACAGAATCCTCAAGACTTCTATGGGGCCTAGCACAGACCCTCTCTTCCCGTATCCTCCTCCAAATGACTACAAGATGGCCTTAGCGCAAGCGCCTTTCGCAACTCGCGAGTCAGGAATCAAGACTCTCGACTCTCTTTTCTCCAAACATCGATACCCGAGATACTATACGGGTATGGCTCCCTCCTCACTAGCGCCTGCTACATGTAACCATAGACTAGCCCAAACACTAGCACCACTCACAGCCTCACCAGTAGAGGTGTTGAGCTCTTGTGCTCCTCCTTCGTGAATCCCCGAGACACAAGAGGTCAATGTTGCGTGGACTCTGCCAAAGCGACGTGCACATGCCACTTTTCAACCCCGCTATACTATGCTCACGAGCTGTGTCGCCACCACCCGTCACACGAGACCTTGGCTCTCGGCGTTTCACGGCCTTAACAATCAAGGTGAAACTTCTTCATCCTGCGAAACCCCGAGCCACGATAAGTCAATTAGTGGGTTGACTCCTTCCCAGTGTGACACGTGTCCACCATCAGTTACCCACTTCCTAGGATAAATACTAGCGCTACTCGCATCTCACAAGTTTGCGAGTTGGAGTGTTGAGCCCTCATGCTCCTCCTTTGCGAGTTCCTGAGATACGATAAGTCAACAATGGGTTTACTCCTTCCCAGGCAACATGTGTCCATCACTTGTCACCCATTCCCACCTTTCTCTGGGTGCTTGTTGTTACGCCACCTGTCAACCACGCGGTCCCCACTTATGGACGGGTCACATGTTTTCACAAGCCCTTGGTGCTCGGCACTTCGCAACTTCTACAATCGAAAAGAAACTTCCTCAAGTTCCGAATCCCCGATAGGCGATACCCACGAAGGCTCTGATCCAACGGTTCTCCTGTGCCTTGGATCGAATGGTCATGATCATGTCACAATCTCGCGAATCGTGAGTTCATGCAGCCCTACCCTTGACCACTCCAAGTCGCAAGTCAGCGAAATGCTACTCTCCTGCCTATACAAAGGCTAAGATTGACGATCAATAGGGCTCCGTCAGAACCTTGGATCTATGGTCCGGGATCCCATCGTTACATGTGAAGGCTGAAGGGGTCAAGGTGTTAACGCCTACGCTCCTCCTCTAGATCCATTGGTCTCAATAGATCTGGGGCATTCTCGAAAGGATTCCGACTGTTCATCAACCGAATGATAGGGTATTCTCTCTTTCTATAATTGGACTCGCTATCCCTTTTGAGCTTGAATCACGAAATTCAACTTCTCGGGGCTTCAAACTCCCATGACTCTGAGACCTTAGAGAGCTACACTTCCAGCCATAGACTTAACCATTTGTACAGAAACCCAGGATGACATATAAGAATACACATGCATCTAGTATTTCCAGTTTAAAACACCAGGTAATCATTCTACACAGAAAATTATTATGGCATATAAACACAAGCATGCATTCATGGTATTCAGTTCGAAATACAAGGTATAAAACACTTATCAAATCTACCAGGCATGATGCAACTCCTGAGAGGGGTGCTTGTTTCCACCCAACCGTAGGCTTAGTGACTCCAACCGAATTTACTACTAGCCACCCCCGAGCTAGACCACGATGCTTTGAGGTTCAGTCTCCTACTTCCAACTCAATAGAAATCAAGGACGAAGGTTACTCTCCTTCTCCTAGTATTTAGAACTCCCTGTGTCTTCAGGGTTTCTCTGGTTTATTTTGCAATCCCCGTCGCGTGCACTGCTCTCTCCCCTTCTACCATATTTTCTCTCTTGCCAATTTCTGTCTGCAAGGTTGCATGTGGCGCAAATTTCACCGTCCGTGGTTAGGTCTGAGGGCTGTTATGGATGGGCGGTTCACCCCCATCCCCTCATTAACTCTTGAGGAGCCTCCCCACCTACCAGTCTGACAGGAAATCCCTTCCAGGATCAGAGAGCTGCTTTGGTTTGTGAGCAAGTATAAACCAGTACAGTACTGGCTCGATGGAAGTTAACGCAACAATTCTAGGTCCCTTCCACCACCTCTCATTAGCCATCATGGTCTCTTTTAGCACATCCCCTTCCCAACAGTCTTGCAACACATATTCATAACATAATTTACATTCATCGACCTTTTATACAAAGGTCCATCAAATCAAACATTCACGTCTTTGAGTTTTCCATAGTTCTTGGCCAATATAATTATTTTTACAAACTTGGGGGAACAGAGTGTTACAATTCCCTCCCCCTTAAAGGAACATCATCCTCAATGTTCTATCTATCAACATGATGTGTATGCACAGAAGTAAAAAAATCGGATATGCCTGTTTCATGGCATCTTCCATTTCCCATGTAGCCTCATCTGGGCCAAAATGTTTCCACTGCACCTTGACTTGTGCAATGGTTCGGTTCCTGAGTGGGGTTTCCTTTATATCCAGTATGCATTGAGGTTTTGGTAGGAATTCTCCCTTTGGTTCCACTTGGATCACAGACCAGTCAATTATATGATTAGAATCATGTACATATCTCTTCAATAATGAAACATGGAAAACATTATGTGCTTTTACTGTGGGAGGAAGTGCTAGCCTATAGGCTACAGGTCCAACTCTATATAGAACGTCAAAGGGTCCACAATACTAAGGTGCCAACTTGGCACAAGCTCCCATCCTTAAATTTTCCTGGGCCCAACTCTGAGATATACGTGGTCTCCCATCTTGAATTCTCTTGGAGTTCTCTTTCAGTCAACGTAACTTTTCTGTCTGTCTCGAGCGACCTTTAGATTTTGTTTTATCTGAGTCACTTGTTGTTCCATTTCTTTCAACATGTCGGGTCCAATAGTAGCTCTGTTCTTGGGATTACTCCAATTGACTAGAGTATTGCACGGTCTACCATAGAGGACTTCGAAAGGGCTCATCTTCAGGGATTCTTGGTAGCCATTGTTGTAGGCAAATTCCACCAGTGGCAGGTAATCTTCCCACTTTTTGGGTTGATGCATTACATGCATCCTTAGCATGTCTTCTAACATTTGGTTCACTCTTTCCATTTGTCCATCGGTTTGAGGATGATGGGCTATGCTAAACAGTAATTTGGTCTCCAGACCAACCATCAAGGATTTCCAAAAGTTGGAAGTAGATTTCGTGTCTCTATCAGACACGATCTCTTTAGGCATACCATGTAATATGAATATCTCCTTCATGAACACATTGACGATGTCTATTGCCTTGCAAGTTGACTTGATGGGGATAAAATGAGCGGACTTGCTCAATTTATCCACCACTACTATGATGGCATCATTCTGTTTGGTCGAGGTTGGTAATCCGGTGATGAAATCCATGGAGATGGTTTCCCATTTCCATTTCGGGATTGACAGGGGTTGTAATAATCCTGCTGGGTGTCGGTGTTCTACTTTAACATGTTGGCATTCTATGCATTTGGCTAAGTACTCAGCTATGTCTTTCTTCAATCCAAGCCAATAGAATTGTTTCCTGGTAGCTGTGATCATCTTCTAGTATCCTGGATGACCAGTATATGGTCTTTTATGTAGTTCATCCATTATGAACCTCTTCAAGTCATCACAATCTAGAATATACAATCTATTTCTGTAAGTTATTAGACCTCCATCTATCATCTGGTAGCCTTCATACTTTATCCCTATGGGTTCTTGCTCTAGGTATGAGGTCACGGTCTGGAAAAATGTGTCTGTTTCTTGTGCATTCCTGACTCTTTCCTTGACATTCATCTCACAGATGCTCACCACTGCCAGATGAATTGTTTTCATACTTCTGCTAAGGGAATTGACCACCTTATTTTCCTTTCCCTTGACATGTTTGATTTCGAAATCAAACTCACTAAGAAGGGCCATCCATCTAGCTTGTCTAGCATTGAGTTTTGGTTGGTCAAATAGATATCGCAATCCACAGTGGTCCATCATAAGTATAAATTTCCTTTCCAGGAGGTAATGCCTCCACATTTTTAAGGCGTGCACTATGGCAATCAGTTCTAGGTCATGGGTCACATAGTTGACTTCGTGCTCATTCAATTTTCTGGATTCATAACAGACTACACTTCCTCCTTGCATAAGGACTCCTTCGAGCCCTTCCTTGTAGGCATCTGTGCACACGAGGAAGTCATTTTCAGGATCAACGATCTTCAACACGGGTGCATGGGTCAATAGGTGTTTCAGGGATTGAAATATTTCTTCACATTCTTGTGTCCACGTGAATTTAGCTCCCTTCTTCTGCAGGGAAGTGATTGGACAACCAATCTTGGAGAATCCTTTTATAAATCTCCTATAGTATCCTGCTAAGCCCATAAAGGATCTGATATCTGAAACGTCATTTGGGGTAGGCCATTCCATGATAGACCTGATCTTGTCAGGGTCTACTACTATTCCTTCTTCGGATATGACATGGCCCAAGTAATGTATCTATTTCTAGAAAAAGTCGCACTTGTTGAATTTGGCATAGAGCTGATGTTATCTTAGCACTTGAAGCACAAGTCTAAGATGTTCCTCATGTTCCTCTCTATTCTTGGAGTAAATTAATATATCGTCAATAAAACCTAGTACAAATTTGTCTAGGAATTTGCTGAGCACATTGTTCATCAAACACATAAAAGTGGTAGGGGCATTGGTTAATCCAAATGGTACTACCACAAACTCATAGTGACCATATCTCATCCTGAAGGCAGTTTTGTGGATGTCTTCACCCTTGATTATGACTTGATGGTATCCATATCTCAAGTCAATCTTTGAGAAGATGGAATCACCTCCCAATTGATCGAATAGGTCGTCGATTCTGGGTAAGGGGTAATTGTTCTTTATGGTTACCTTATTGAGTTGTCTATAATATATGCACAGTCGGAGGGTACCATCTTTCTTCTTCACAAACATAATTGGTGCTCCCCATGGAGACACGTTGGGCTGGATATAGCCTTTGTCCATCATTTCTTTTAGTCGTAATTTAAGTTCAACTAGCTCTAGTGTGCTCATCCTGGAGGGTGTCCTAGACAGTTCTATCGAGAAGTCAATGTCCCTTCTCAGAGGTAGACCCAGTACCTCTTCCAAAAATACATCTCTATATTCTCTTAGTGTGGGGTAGTCTTCGAGGCTTGGTTTGTCATCTTCAATTGATTCCAACACCCGTGTCGCATAAACCAGACATCCTTGTCTGCAATACTTTCCAATTTGGAGGGTTGATATTCATCTCACCGAGACAGGTTTTTGGATCCCTCGAAGGGTTATCCTTCTTCCTTCACCTACACATTCTAAATTTTTATGGTAATAGTCTAGTCTGGATTTATATGTGGCTATCCAATCCATTCCAATCAACATGTCATATGATCCTAGGGGTAGTGTGTTAAGGGTTGCTTGGGTGGGGAGTTCACCCATAGTGAATTGGCAAGATGGTATGACCTTCGCTACCTTTCTTTTGGTGCCAATGGCTAACTGTACCAACCATGGCTTGACATGTTTATGTGGCTGTAATTTACACTTATCAATAGCCTTGGGAGCTATATAACTCAAATTTGAACCAGGGTCAATTAGAATAGACACTAGATGGTTGGTGATCATACCTTCCATCTCCACCACTGAAGCTTGGTGGTCAGCTTGTTTATTATCCAAGGATGCATAAATTTGTGGCACACTCCTGGCCACGTCATTGATGGTGGTAGCTTCTTGAATGTTGTAAATTCTCTGACTATTCTGTTGTCGGTGCGGGTAGTCCCTCAGTAGATGTTCTTCTCCACAAACCCAACATTTCAAGTGTTCTCTCTTTGGGTTATCAATCTTTCCAGGGGTAGATCCAGAAGGTTTATTTCCACTCTGGGAGGGGAATTTATGTTGATGTACACTTCGGGTTGGGAAGCTCATCCTTGAGTCCTTCTTATAGTATTTAAATCTTGGGGATTTAAACCCCTTTTTCTGGAATCCTGAACTATTCTTCTGCTTCCAGTTTTCGCGAGGTTCTGTCTGATGCCCCAGTTGTTCATAACTATATCTTGCCTTTCGGATAGTGTCTTCTAGGGTCTTTGGCTCGTCAAACTCAATCTTGTTCTTATAGTCCTTAGGTAGTCCACTGATGAATTGTTGCACCTTTTCTTTCTTTGCTTTTATATCGGGTACGTACCTCAACAACTCGAGGAATCTGCTGACATATTCCTCTATGGTGAGTTTCCCCAGTTTGAGTTCATAGAATTCTTTAGTCTTCTCGTCGAAATACTTTTCCGATAGATACTTATTTCTGAAGTATTTCTCAAACCGTTCCCAAGATAGGTCCTCTTCGTGAATCCCTTTTACATTCTTAAGGTCTTCCCACCAAATGGAAGCCTTTCCATGGAAGTTGAAAGTGGCTACTCGGGCCTTCAAGTTTTCTGAGAAGTCATGTATTCTAAAATACTTCTTTAGTCCAAGCAGCCAGGCCTCTACTTCCTCCCCTTTCTTTATTTCACCGTCGAAAGAGGGTGGTTTAGCCTTCTTGAATTCTTCAAGATTGTGACTTTTGGAATTCTTTTGCTTCTTCCATTTTCTTCGAGAATAAGAACTAGTTCTGCTACTAGAAGATCCCTCCGAGTCACCAGTTTCCTTTCCAGAGGAATCATCCGATGCTTGTCCCTTATCTCCGGGGTGTGTTAGCACTCTGTAATTTTCCTAAGGCTGCTGAGGCAATCACAGAGGTAACCTCAAACCGCTTCGAGTCTTGGATCTAGCCCTCCAAGACTCAGAGAGGGATCTCTCTGTTAGATTTAACTTTGTTTGCAATAGGACTGATGTTAGGCTATCTATAAAAGCAAGGAAAATATAGAGTTTTTGATTTTGAGATGGTTAGTTTGGGACAGCAAGGAGAGCCATTGGGCAAATGGGGTCTGCGCTTTAAACAATGTGATTCAATCTCAGATATGGACAAAGCTCTTTCATAGGGCAAGGTAGTAGCAATATTGGATCGAATTAAGTGTTGATGGCGTTGGTTTGAGGAAGGAATAGGTGAGGAAAAAGACAGGAAAAAGAGCATTTAAGAATTCCTAAACTAGCCTTTAGAAGATCAACATAAAGATTACCACAAGTTGAGAGGCAGAGTATCTGATAATAAATTCTGCCCCTACTACTCTCCTTCTGGTAATAAGAACTGAAAACAAATTGATAAAGAAGACATGAAAACATTTAACAGGGAGAAACTCCACCAATATCACTGCACAAGAATCTTGTAAAATAAATATGTCTAATCACTGATCCATCATTAAAATTACAGAGAAATATTCTCTGGCTAAAACACAGCCATCATCCATCAAAGAAAATGAAAATTACAACTCTAGACCTCTCACACAGGTCGAGCCTCTCCTCTTCAGCCCAGTCGAACCCCTATTCTATCTTTTACAAGTGTATTTATAATGAAAAATCCCCCCAGCCTTCAAAGATTCGGGCTCTAACTTCTGCTTTCTAAAAATAGAAAAGCATTTACAGTAGTTGACACCTGTAGCAGATTTTCTCCCATAACAAACAAGACAACAAATTAACTGTAAACTAAAACCGGCATCTGGCTTGGTTGTCCTGAATTGCTGAAGGTTCTTGATGCTGTATGGGTAGTTGGAGAAACGGTGCTCCAACCATTTCTTGAAGTATAGGACGTCTCTACCACCTTTGTCTAATTGCTCCTAGGTGGTTCTGGATTGCCAATTTTGTCATTGCCAGGTGTCTTTTGTAGCTTCAAGGGGGATGATTTTGTGGATACAACATTTACATTGTCAAATTGCCACTGAAACAAACAGACCTACGGGAAAAGGATGAATGTTTGGCTTTTCTTCTATCAACTGTAAAAACCCAAGCTTTATCCAGTCACACTTATGGACTTCAACTATGTTCATTTTCAGCACGTGCTTTGAGGCCACAATATTATAATGCCGATGTCTTCAAGTAAAAATTTTCAAGTCTACAACATCATGGCTCTCGATGAGAGAAGTGTGAGAACTGCTGAAAACAACACCAGGACCTCTGCTGTTCTTAAGGAGAAAAGTGTAAGCAATACCAATGAAAAATTTCTTCAATATGGAGGATGACTTTTTGGCTTTCACATGTGAATGTCTTAACATGTATGCAACACTGGCTTCCTTGGCTTCAACAAACTCTATAAGCTCTTCCCTCACCCATGGATCTAAATCAGGGCTCTTGAATAACTCAAACTTGTCTTCCTTTTTCCTTGGTTTAAAAGCATCTACTTCAGATAATCTAGCATGGAAACTTGTGCACTGGGGATAGTTCGTTCTCCTCTTGATATGAAAGAACTATCTTCATTTCATAATAGGTTGATGTACTGAATAATGCCATCCTAGCAGTGCTACACAATTCAGTCCTATACTCATAGAAACATCTCCCTTGAATATGTTGTTAAACTATATAGGATCTGGCATCTACTGAGAATCTGCAACAATAAACAGGCAAACAAAAAATGGTAGAGGCCTTATTTTTAATAGATCACTGTTCCTATTCTGAAAGCTCTACTTATTTCCTGGCGAGTAATAGAAAGATTCCATGGAATATCAAGGATGACAAATCTACTAGCACCTGTAAGGTTAATTCCTTCTCCACATGCTCTAATTTAAACAAACAGAAACTTTGCCATGTTCAGATAACCCCCCAAAAAGCAGCTTTATAGCAAACTTTACAAGCCTGAATTTGAAATATCTCCTTGCAACCCCGAATAGCAATTTGATGGAAAAAGCTTACATGCCCTGAATATATCTACTTTCTTGCTGTCTGCTTCGAACAGAAAAACCCTTCATTCAATTTCTGCAATATTCATCAAACTTTGAGATTTTCATCAGTAGCTTTGGTTCCAACAATATTCCCTGAACCCATTTTATCTTCATCTTCTAAATTATCTTCAGTGGTTACAGCCATTATGACAGCTTTGGCTACAACTTCACCTGGAGGAGGGTGATCAAACTTGCAAGTTCCAGTTTTCATATGCAATGTTGCCGAAATTTCTTCGAAGGAGAAACTATCAGATTCTACTTTATCCAGATCAACACCAGGTTTGTAAAGCACGGGAATCTCTCTCTCCTTTTCCAAAGGTGATATTAGCTTTCCAAAGACAGGCATGTATGCAAAAATACCAACCTTAACTCTGTAAGGAATAATGCTTCCGAGCTTTCTGGATCTCTGTTCATATGATTTCATGAGCTCATTGGATGAAGCAGAAGAATATCTAAATCTTTCATCTACCCTATACCCCGATCATACCCTAATCTCTTCCATTTAATCAACCATTCGACTTTGCAATTTAACTTATCATGGCATGCTCCATTTGAGTTTGTAGGAGGTCTCAAGGTCCTTTTCGAATAATATGATGTGGTTCTGTCTATTTGCTATGACCACCGTTGCAACCTTACTTGCTCCTGCTATTCGTGGGCGCATGCGGCCTGGGCAACCACAACAATATCACATTGTTTTAGACACCTGTAAATTAACCTTGGGGATGATATCTATTACATATGGCACATCAAAACTGTATCTGCACATAGTTACTGTCGTTGCTTAGCCCAATACCCTGACACCTAAAATCTGGTCGACACCTAGGCGCGCATTTTTTTAAATTTCGGGGGACTAATCCACATTCATAAGAAGGAAAGGTAAAATTGTATTAATATATGCTGGGGATTGCAAAGTAGTTCGATGTAGTGAGCCCAAGGCTTGGGCTTTGGGGTTAGGCATTTGCGCTGACTTTGGCTTGTGTGTCTACTCTTGGTGTTGAATGCGTGGAGATTGGTCCTCGACCACTATACCTTTTGCCAATTTTTTTGTAAAAATAGTTATGTTTTGATAAACCTAACTAAACTCTGCACAAAGGCCGAGGGAAATTTTTTTCTCATTTCACCAAAAATAAATTGTAGAAACCCAACCTTACATTTGGCCCACCAAAGTAAAAATTTTGTCATTCAAACTACTTCACCAATTTTCGCAAAAATGCACCAGAACTTGCTTTGAACTTCGCACGCAGGTACTCATTGCATGCTTGGTTCGTGTCGGGCGCTTTCTGCCACCTTCGCCATGCGTCATGAGCGAACACATATGCTTGAAAGGATAAGTATCATTCAGAACACTGATTCCGTATTATATAGGGTTCTAACAGGGTGGACCTTTCTCGAGGTTCTCTTCCCCGTGTGGCCACTTAAAAGCCCACGCTTCTGTATCTTAGGTGTACTTCGACTTTTCTTCGTCTGTTGTCGGTCCGCGTGACTGGTGTCAGGTTCATGCTACAATTGTCTTTGTATGTCGGATAAACTCTGCAGCCAGACTACATTAATTTCTATCTGCTTCTCTTGCTCTTTTATCAACCTCTCGTTGTCAGCCCTGCAACTCTGTAGTTCGACCATAAGGCTTCTCACAGTCTTAGCTAGATCTGGAGGGGTCTCTACCACTCTCCTTTCATCAGACTCTTCATCTCTGTTATGGGAGCCATCCCCCACTTCGTGGTGCATCACCATTCTATGCGTCTGTAGTTTCCCGCGGTTGATCATCCCCTTGTTGTGCAATAAAAACACTTATTGTTATTCAACATTATATTCATTTACAATCAGTGCATAATTCATATTTTTCAAATGCATACACACAATAGGAATTTTTTTATTCTTAACTTTAGCTTTTGCTAAAGGGGTTAAGATAGAAGGATGCTCTTTTTAAGAGTACTTCAAATGGAGTTTCTGCACAACTTGTTCATGAGCCCAAGCAGGTCAAGTGTTGTAACCATGCTCTGATACTAATTTGTCACATACCCACTACAACAAGTTAGATTTTTCATATTTTTCTTCGAGGAACAGAATCCTCGAGACTTCTGTGGGGCCTAGCGCAGACCCTCTCTTCCCTTATCCTCCTCCAAATGACCACAAGCTAGCCTTAGTGCAAGCACCTTTCACAACTCGTGAGTTGGGAATCAAGACTCTTGACTCTCTTTTCTCCAAACACCGATACTCGAGATACTATACGGGTATGGCTCCCTCCTCACTAGCATCTGCTACATGTAACTATAGACTAGCCCAAACACTAGCACCACTCGTAGCCTCGCTAGTTGAGGTGTTGAGCTCTCGTGCTCCTCCTTCGCGAATCCCCAAGACGCGAGAGGTCAATGTTGTGTGGACTCTGCCAAAGCGATGTGCACACGACACTTGTCAACCTCACTATACTATGCTCACAAGCTGTGTCACCACCACCCATCGCACGAGACCTCGGCTCTCGGCATTTTGTGACCTTAACGATCATGGTGCAGCTTCTTCATCCTGCGAAACCCTGAGCCATTATAAGTCAATCAGTGGGTTGAATCCTTCCCAGTGTGACACATGTCCACCACCGGTTAACCACTTCCTAGGCTAAATACTAGCGCTACTTGCATCTCGCGACTTCGCGAGTTGGAGTATTGAGCTCTCATGCTCCTCCTTCGCGAGTTCCCAAAATATGATAAGTCAACAATGGGTTTACTCCTTCCCAGGCGACATGTGTCCATCACCTGTTACTCGTTCCCACCTTTCTCTGGGTGCTTGTTGTTACGCCACCTGTCAACCACGCGGTCCCCACTTACGGACAAGTCATGTGTTTGCATGAGCCCTCGACACTCGGCACTTTGTGAGTTCTACAATCGAAAAGAAACTCCCTCAAGTTCCAAATCCTCGATAGGCGATACCCACGAAGGCTCTGATCCAACGGTTCTCCTATGCCTTGGATCCAATGGTCACAATCACGTCACGATATCGCGAATCATGAGTTCATGCAACCCTACCCTTGACCACTCCAAGTCATGAGTTAGGGAAATGCTACTCTCCTGCCTATACAAAGGCTAAGATCGATGGTCAATAGGGCTCCGTCAGATCCTTGGATCTACGGTCTGGGATCCCATCGCTAAATGCGAAGGCTGAAGGGGTCAAGGTGTTAACACCTATGCTCCTCATATAGATCCATCAGTCTCGATAGATCTAGGGCATTCTCGAAAGGATTCCGACCGTTCATCACCCGAATGATAGGGTATTCTCTCTTTCTATAATTGGGCTCGCTATCCCTTTTGAGCTTGAATCATGAAATTTAACTTCTTGGGGCTTCAAACTCCCATGAATCTGAGACCTTAGAGAGATACCCTTCTGGCCACAGACTTAACCATTTGTACAGAAACCCACGATGACATATAAGCATACACATGCATCCAATATTTCCAGTTTAAAACACTAGGAAATCTTTCTACACAGAAAAATATTATGGCATATAAACACAAGCATGCATTCATGATATTCAGTTCGAAATACAAGGTATAAAAAACTTATCAAACCTACCAGGCATGATACAACTGCTGAGAGGGGTGCTCATTTCCACCCAATCGTAGGTTCAGTGACTCCAAATGGATTTACCACTGGCCACCCCCGAGCTAGACCACGATGCTTTGAGGTTTAGTCTCCTACTTCTAGCTCAATAGAAATCAAGGACGAAGGTTACTCTCCTTCTCTCAGTATTCAAAACTCCCTGCCTCTTCAGGGTTTCTCTGGTTTCTTTCGTGATCCCCATCGCACGCACTGCTCTCTCTCCTTCTACCACATTTCCTCTCTTGCCAATTTCTATTTGCAAGGTTGCGTGTGGTGTGAATTCTGTCATCCGTGTTCAGGTCTGAGGGCTATTACAGATGGGTGGTTCAATGCCATCCCCTCATTAACTCTTGAGGAGCCTCCCCACCTACCAATCTGATGGGAAATCCCTTCCAGGATCATAGAGCTACTTTGGTTTGTGAGCAAGTATAAACCAGTATAGTACTGGCTCGGTGGAAGTTAATGCAACCATCCTAGGTCCCTTCCACCACCTCTCATTATCCATCATGGTCTCTTTTAGCACATCCCCTTCCCAACAGTCATGCAACACATATTCATAACATAATTTACATTCATCAACCTTTTACACAAAGGTCTGTCAAATCAAACATTCATGTCTTTGAGTTTGCCATAGTTCTTGGCCAATATAATTATTTTTACAGACTGAGGGAAATAGGGTGATACAATGCTTTTTCTTATATGTCTTGAAGAATTACATTCATTGTAAGCACCAACTTCCTTTGTTTTCCAGCTGCAACTGGAAGGAGGCTCCAAGCCCCTAGTTTCTCAGGCTAGAACCTGAGGGAAGCTCCCACTCCCCAATTCTATGGCTACAACCAAAAGGAGGCTACAACCCCCTATGTTCTCCGGCTACAACCGGAAGGTGGCTACAACCACCTGTCCTT
>JZKD02S0812155.1:118803-160669 GCA_000966675.3 Picea glauca | reverse complement strand
TTGGGATCTATATACAATACACGATATCACACAATTATTGGGAAGTTCATAGGCATATATCCCTCCAAAAAGGCACTAATAGCGTGGATAAATACTCAAAGAAAACAGGCTAAAGAAAACATTGAACTAAAACTGGGATCGAAGGGTTTTTTAATCATTATTTTTACCTACACTGAGGATACGGAGAGGATATTTGAAGAGGGACCCTTCTTCTTCAACTATTCTAGTCTCCATCTATGATATTGGACATAGAGGTTCTAACTAGACAAGAAGGATTTTATAGAAGCCTCGATATGGATTAGAATGTACTCATTACCATTGGAATTCTTGGAGAAAGAAACACTAGAGGTATTGGGGAATACTTTAGGAACCTTTGTCAAGGTATCATATGTAACTAATATGGGGTGCTACACATCCATGATCCTAGGCTTGAATGTGCATATACATGAACATAGCAAGGGAATTGCTCGACTCTATAACCATTTTGTACTAAGATACAAAGTGGACCCAAAGTTTAGATTATGATCACATTCCCTTTCGATGTAGAAAATTCCATGAGCATGGGAATATATTCAGAGACTACATAAAAAATGTAGAGAATAACCCAGGCAAAGTGAGAGAGGAAGAATATAAGGAAGGCTTTAAGAAAGTTCTAAGAAAAAGAATATCTGGAAGGAAGAAAAGCAAATAAAATCAGGGGGTTAGTAATCCACTGAATATATTCCAAGCCCTTGTAAAGGAACAAGGAGAATATAACAATAGGGAAGGCCCCTTAGACAATGGAGAAGGAAAGGAAACAAAATTGAGTTAGAAGATTAATGCCAAAAAAAGGAGGAAAGAAAACACACAATTGAACAATTGAACCAAATGGAAATTTGGGAGGAAGTAGTTTAGATAAAGAATATAACTACAACAAAACATAACACACAAGGATTATACAAGGATAAGAAAACTAGAGATATGGAGATCAAAGACCTAGCTATTGATATGTTGGCCTTGGTAGATGTTACGAGGGAAAAACTCTCTATGTTTAGGGTAAACCACAACAGACAGATATGACTACAGAAATCACCTCTATCCCAAAAACATGCTATATAAACCAATGTGCAAGCGAGATAAGAAAGAGGCCTACCTCATCTAGATGTTTGATGATGTCCACCGTTGAGCACTTTGACCCAAAGCTTTATACCTGCAACCAATTCTCAACAAACAAGCAGAGCAGGCATATAGTGATAATATAAAAGGTTAGCATATTAGATAGCATAATCCATTAATAAACATAACGAATACACCCATGGATAATAACTCATATATTTGCATGATATCAAATGGATGGGAAAGGAGTATTTCTATTAATAAATGATCAGCAGAAGTGAAAACATTATAGACTTCCATGTCGGCATGGTTCATAACCAAGAAACTAAGTTCCTTCCAGCTAGACCTCCACCACTTCAATCCTCCACCAAAGGCAAGATCATAGAAGGGAGACAATGAGGTTCTCCATCAATAAGGGAAGAGCTTGTGGGCTGAACACTGTGTTCAGACTTAAAGGACAAAGGGATGCAGACTCAAAATGAAGTAGTAATTTCTTCAGAGTAACTTTTCTCTCAAAGTTGAATTCATTCTCCTCTTTTCCATAGCTCGGAATTGGCCCATTTATAGCCTTCAAATGGAACTGAAGGGCTGAGTCAGAACATTTCTAGTATATGGAAGGCCAAGGATTGGAGATCTCCTATCGTGCCATGGAAACCCGACATTTAATTTTCATTTTTTGGCACAAATCCTGATGTATGTGGGCTGTAGTGGAGAAACGTGCATATACACATGTTGTATAGTAGGAAAAGTGCATACAAGTGGAAATGTTGTATTTTTAGCTGTGGATTTATCAAACAGGGAATATAAGTCTGCATAGAGAAATGGAAAAAGGCTCTCTATGCAAGATTGCATAAGGTGAGGCAAATATTTCTATAACAGATGCCCCCTAATGTGTGAGATCAGAGGAGTATCTGCTATGGACGAAATAAATTATAAACAACCCAGAAGTGGAGTGATGGGGACCCAACTGGAAAGACTAGTTGCTCATTACATTTTGCACTGAATTTACATACATGGCTTCCAATAGAATTACATTGCAGAACCATGTGAAAATATACCAAACAAGTGTTTGTGGCCATGAATAGGCAAATACAAATCAGGTTATATGCCAAAAGTTGTCATAGTCACGAACAAGGCTCAGTAGAACCAGTCTCAAAACCAAACTAAAGATATATGTATACAATGGAGTACAATCTGATCTCCCATGATCACTAAAGTCATATAGGTACCGGTCCAATGAAAAGGAAGCAACAACTTAGGAAAGTTGCGAACACATAGTGATGTCTTCAAGTCTTCTGCACTATCCACCAAGGGTGCAAGTCTACATCATGGGAATAAAGGAGTTGAGGTTGAACATAATGAGACATTGTTTGATTAGCGGTCATTAAGGTATACCATTAACAAACATGAGACAACCTACTGATAATGAAAGTAGGTATCAAGGCACCGAGTACATTCCTACAAGTGTGAGTAAAGGAGTCAGTGTTGAACACCTGAGGAATCCATCGATCATGAGACATTGATGTATTCCCAACTGTTGATGGTGAGAGAGCCTGCCACTAATGAGTGAAAGCCTCAAGGTACTCATAAGACTCTAGGTCCTGTATCCAGAATAGATGAGATGAAGTCGATGGAAATAGACCCATTGAAAGGAGAGCATTAAGGAATCTCTCATCAATCATCACGAGGAATAAAGTAGGAGCTTCATAATTTGGTGGAAATCGGATGAAGAACATGTTCAGAAAACCAATGACACTGTGTGTCTTTCGCGTGTGCAAAGTGCAAGAGGTACACGAAAAAGACCCTCTGAATAGAAGCCAATGATAAAAATTGATGACAAAGGAGAGGAAACCACCAATAAGGCTAATGGCATCCAAGACACTGCATGAATCCCTATGTGTGAATAGATGTCTTGTCGTCAAACACAAGGGAAACCACCCAGTCAACGACCAATGATGAAATGTTGACTGTTGGGTTCAAGGTTACCTACCAATGATGAAAGTAGGGCCAGGGTGAATTATAGGACCACATTATCATGTGACTCTAAGAAAAACTGAGGGTATGGCCGACATGCAAAGTCAAGATTTCTGAGGAGTGGATGAAACAGGTTGTTAGAATTCCTTTGAACAAGAGCATGAGACATAGGGAAGACTCTGGCAGCATAGACTTAATGACGAAACCATGAGATGCAAGAAGCATCAATGATATTCTTCATAGGGACTAGAAGAGTAACCATTTGGTAGAGAAGACTCTGTAACGAGGTTAGCTTCCTAAGGCCATGCTAAAACCAAAATTATGGTGACAAATGGACTCAATAACTTTGTGTTCTTGTTCAAAGGTGACATGAATGCTGCCAATATAAGATAATACTCCCTTCCCACCCATATTTTTTTTATTTTCATAGACAAATGAATTCTATGATACAGAGGAGGAAATGAGTGTCGTAAGTAAGCAAAACTAGTTCTAGCAGCGAAACACACCTATGCTCAATGCAAGGAAATTCATGTGGGAGATGGATAGTCGAGGTAATGTTCCCTCTTGGGTATAGGGTGTCAAATTGCTAAGGATGTAAACAAGGTGTTGCTTGGTTGAGGATGAAAAATTGTTGAGGAAAATGATTTATAACGCAAAGTGAGAACTGGCTAAGGGCTCAATACTACAAGCAAGGGCATGAGATGTAATCACAACTTGATGCCAAAAATGACATTTTTATGAATTTTGGTCTAATTAGTGTGAAAAAGGGATAAACTTGTGCCAAATAGACATCCTTTCTAATCCGATTTACGAGTGTGAAAGAGACAAGTTCACTCAGAAATCTTTTCTCTTTTTGAAAACGAGTCAAAACAGGGCTTAACTGAGACTCACGACCTTTCAAATCCAACTGAACGAGTGTGAAAGGGAAAAATTCACTTGACAATATTTTTGGTTTTTAGACAAGATGGAAAAGATCTTAACTCAGACTTGGTTGGGAGGTTCTAGGTGGCAAGTCACGGGGGAGGACAAGGCTCCCGTGCTGGACTTTTGTGGAATGTCAGAATCTTACGAATAACTGACATAAGATTGGGAAAACCCAAAGCTCTCCAAGTCGAGGAGGATAAAGTGCTAACAGATGTTATCATCTCTGTGATATATCGAATAATGTCTCTTCTTGGAAAATACATAGGCGGAGGCATTGGATACCCCACAAAACCATCCCAATCAAAGGGAATCTCTTTGAGACTTGGAGGGAGATAACTCAGGAAGAGTAAAACTCTCTCTTGTTCAAAAGTTGAAGTACTATAAATTCTAAGGACATGGCATAGAAGGTATAGAACCAGAATCAGAAGAGCGGGATTGACCGAAAATTGCATCGACGCGACCGCTTCCTTAGACTTGTCACTCTCCAAGAGAAGAGTGGGGTCGACCGAAGATTGGATCGAAAAAACCACTTCCTCAACCATTGGTTGAATAGGATGCGAGACAACAAGGTCAAGAGGTGCATTGTTAGAATATAGAAGATGGTGTGCTTGTTTTACCATTGATGATACCCTTGTCACCCAACCATAGGCCGAAGCCTCCCTCCGAGCACCATAACCTTGACTGAGAATTCCTTCGGAAGAAAACCCTAGGCTAGATAGCCAAACAAAGGGTAGTGCACCTTTCCCCAAGGATAGCACAACACAAAAGACTGACCAGATAGTCCAAACCCTCGCCAATAGATAGTCCAAGCCAATACTGAAACTAGCTGTTGCTGCAACTACACCTGCAGTCCTCCTCCACATGTGCGCACCAAACTGGAGCTGCAATGCACACCAAAACTGGGAACTGCAATTCTGAGAGATGCTACAAATGAGAATTGGCCCCCTGTATTTATAGTGGTTCTGCTAGTTTTGTTGGGCCCGACTTCTCCTTCTGGATAAGTGTCTTTTCAGTATATTATTATTATTTCTGGCCGACTTCTTCTCTTGGAGGCTAATAACCTAATACAAATTATCTTCTTGAGACGAAAAGGCTTCTAGGGTTATTAGCCAACTCATTATGATTTCTCTTGCTTCCCGGAGTCTTCTATTCTCGTCAGGTTCACACGTGGAGGTAAATACCTCCCACAAATACCATAATATTAACACTCCCTCCTAGCTAGAGAGGTATTTATAGGTAATGGACTTGAGCACAAAACATACCATTTACCCAGTAGAATCAATATAGTCATCTAGACTATTTCATGACTTGATAATGAGCATCACCATCAACATTAGCAGCATCATCTCTCGAAACCATACTTCATCTAAGTAATTAGATATGATGCTAGACAAGTCACTCTCACCATAGAGTGATAAGAGGAGTAAAAGGCTCTGAACTATTTTCCGTCTGGAAAATATTTGTTCATCATTCATCTGAATGATCATTATCTCCAATAAACTGCTTATAGTCTTCAAGGCAATTAGAACAAGAATAGAACACAACTGTGTCTATCCATAGTAGTACATAACTACAATCCAAGTAACACACAGGTACTTGATCAACAACGTAATGGTTGCGAACAATGGAATATATCCACCACAACAGTCCTTGTCTACTGTCATACAGTCTTCATAACAAACCTTTGATAGAAATTTGCATAGAAACAATGTTATGATCTATACTGAATTATTTGGGCCAATCTTTCACTCACATCTGTGAACTCTGAAGGAATATCTGCCTCACAAATAGTGGAATAAGTCCACCACGGTAGTCTATATTTACTGTCTTCATAACAAACATCTGATAGCAACCTGCACAGAAACAATGTTATGATATAAATTGAATTATCTGGGCCAATATTTCACTCACATCTGTGAGCTTTGAAATAATATCTGCCCTCATCAACAATGGGCTATTTTCCCTATTCTTCACAAACAAGGAAGAAGGATTATTTCTTATTTCTGAACCTAGACCATTTCTCACCTTGGGCCATTCTTCCTACACTAATCAATGTGCACCCTAGACATAATGTAAAAACCCTAAGAAATGTTTGGACCATTCCCCACCCCGGGCCATTCCTCCTACACTAATTAAAGTGCACCCTGGAGAGAATTTATAAACCCTAAGGAATGACTGACCCTTATTGATGAGCCTAGACTATTCCCCACCCTGGGCCATTCCTCCTACACTTATCAAAGTGCACCCTGGAGGGAATGTATAACCCTAAGGAATAATTGTCTGGACCATTCCCCACCCTGGGCCATTCCTCCTACACTAATCAAAGTGCACCCTGGAGAGAATGTATAACCCTAAGGAATGTCTGTCCTGCATCGACCTCCAAAACGGACCATTCTTCGAAACTGCTCACAACTGTGAACTTCAAAAGAATGACTGCCTAGTGAGGTAGGCCATTCTACTTGACCACTACTCAGAGTGACTGCCAAGAAGAATGACTGTCCTAGACCACTCCCCATGTAGATCTGAACAATAGGGTATATCATAGTTGGAGAACTAGAAAATATCCATGTGGCGCTTCTTCTGTCATTATGAGATCTGATCTACTGAGTAGTCATCTTGATGTTATAGGAAATATTCACCACGCTTCTACTGTGCACTGGAGGTTCTCCACCAAGTTGTCTTCTTCTTATCTGCATACAAGAATCTCTTTCTCGTACGCCTCAAAGTCTTGAGATTTATCTTCATACGCTCTTTATTCAATTTCTCTAGAGAACATTCTTTGCATTTATCTGATGTAGAATTCCAACTCATGGCTGTTGCAGATGATATAATGACTCATGCAATGATATGTATGGTGTACTGGAACAAGTAATCATCATATTCTTCTCCCTCCATCTGGGAGAACCTTTGGTTCTGGATCTTGCAATTCTTTCATTCATAATTTTTCCATACACTATTCTTCATCACGACTTTCAGTTCTTCTGTTTGACTGCTTTCATATCAGGCTGGTAATCTTGTGATTCTTGATACAATGACTGTTTGTTCTGGCTTCTATTTCTTTCTTGGAATCTTCATTTTATTCTTCATGTTTTTCATTATCTCTTGCGTCCATGGAGTTTCTTGTAGATTCCATATTCTAGAGATTCCACTTCTTCCTTTCATCATAGGATCACATATCTGGATGGACAACCAGGAATTCTTTAAGGCTTCCGAGGAAGTCTTCTTCTGTGGATGAACTGAACACATGTTGTCTTTCATGACTGCTACCATGGATATATACATTTCATCATCTTCAATGGATCATAGGATTAGCTCCCTCCTAATCCTTGCTTCATGTAAGAGTGCATATAATCGGCTCCCTTCGTCTGATAGAGTCCATACTTCCATCTGCATCCTTATTGTCTCTGCAATATATAATTGGCTCTTCTGTCTGACAAAGTCCACGCTTCCATATTAGTTGTCGTCATAAGTCTTTCTTCAATTCCTCTTGATGTCTGACTTCTAAGTCTCTTCTCAATTCCTCTTGATGTCTGACTTCTAAGTCTCTTCATGATTGATTCGACTTATCTTGTAGTAGCTTCCACATGATTTGTATTTCATCCTTTCATGTGTATTATCTAATGATATTCATTCTTATCTYGTTGTTCTTCCATAGGTATAGTTMTTCTTGGAACACATTATCTTCCAAGAGATAGATATACAAGATACGTACAAAGACGATGCAACAAGATATGTACAGAGACGATGCAAACAAGATATGTATAAGGAATAAGAAGAGTGTTGTTACCTTTTTAGTAGAAGAAGTCTCTTCCATCCTGCTTAGTCTTCTTTGTAGATTCCTTTTCTTTGGCAACTGATGCTTCATGTTTCTCTTTCCTTTTCTTTAGCTTGGGACACTGGTTCCTGTGGTGACCGTACTTTTGACAGTTGAAGCACTGTATTTCTAAAATATCTTTTCTTTGTTTAGCCTTCCTTCTTGAATCGAACTTTCTTTTGTCCCTGAAGTTCTTGAATATTGCTGTGAAGGCTTGATCATCGTACTTCTTTTGAGGTTTCTCTTTTGCATTGATCCTTGATTCTTCTTGAGCATAGCAAGTCCAAAGTTATTCAAATGTCGGGTACTCCTTCCTTGTGTTCATGCTTGCGGAAAATGCATCCCATGTCTTGGGAAGACCATTGAGTACTATGTTCACCAATTCCTCACTGAGGTGATCTCTTCAATATCTTGTGGTTGATATCTTAACTGGGAGATCCTTACAAAATATGATGTTATGTTATCATCGTCATTCATCTTCATGTTACGGAGCTCATTCTTCAGACTCATAACTTGTCCAATGTTTATGAATGAGAAGAGATTTGTTAGGTAATTGTACATCTTCTTTGATGAGTCAAGATGGGAGATGTAGGGTATCAAGTGGTCGTTTATGGAATCCACTATGATACTCATGGCATTGATGTCAACATCTTTGAACTTCTCCATAGCTGCAATGTTCTGCGGTTCCTTCTCTTCTCCTTCTTCAAACTCTGGCTTCACGATCTTTCCTTTCACAATATCCAATACTTTATTATTAGCAAGGATGAGGTCAATCCTTGTCTTCCATGCTCTGAAGTTAGAGGCTCCATCTAACTTTTTCTCAAACTTCATAGAGTTCGTCATGGCTGCTTGACTTGGTCAAACCCTAGATTTGACCAGAAATCCAAACTTCACGTCTTGTCCTTCTGAGAGTACTAGGAGATGCACTGGGCTAGGGCACACTGATCTATCTGGATATTAGGTCAATCTTTTCACTTAAGGTTCCTTGACAAGAGGTTTAGGGTTTCTGCAACTACTTTTGCTAGTAACCCTAGCTGCAGTGATTTTGGAAACTGCTCCTACTAGTAACCCTAGCGACAATTCCTCATCGAGCTCAATGTCTAGCGGCTATGTTTCCTTCCTTCATTTTAGGTTGACTAAAGGGGTGTGGGCCCATAACCTGTTAGAAAATAGAAGATGGTGTGCTCATTTTACCATTGATGATACCCTCGTCACCCAACCATAGGTTGAAGCCTCCCTCCAAGCACCTTAACCTTGACTGAGAATTCCTCCGGAAGCAAACCCTAGGCTAGATAGCCAAACAAAGGGTAGCACACCTTTCCCTAAGGATATCACAACACAAAAGACTGATCATATAGTCCAAACCCTCGCCAATAGATAGTCCAAGCCAATACTGAAACTAGTTGCTGCTGCAGCTGCAGCTGCAGTCCTCCTTCACACGTGCGCACCAAAATGGAGCTGCAGTGTGCACCAAAACTGGGAATTGCAATTCTGAGAGATGCTACAAATGAGAAATGGCGCCTTATATTTATAGTGGTTCTGCCAGTTTTGCAGGGTCCAACTTCTCCTTCTGGATAAGTGTCTATTTAGTATATTATTATTATTTCTGGCCGACTTCTTCTCTTGGAGGCTAATAACCTAATATAAATGATCTTCTTGAGCCGAAAAGGATTCTAGTGTTATTATCCAACTCATTAGGGTTTCTCTTGCTTCCCAGAGTTTTCTATTCTTGTCAGGTTCACATGTGGAGGTAAATACCTCCCACAGCTCCCATAATATTAACATGCATCACCCCTAAAAACAAGAGTGTTTTTGGTCGAATATTGCATTGACATGACCATTGGTTGAACAAGATGTAAGACAACAAGGTCAAGAGACGCATCACCCCCAAACATTGGAGAGGTGTCAGTCAAATATTGCATCAACACGACCACTGGTTGAAAGGAATGTGAGACAAAAAGGTCAAAGGATGTATCAATCCCTAAAGAAAAAGGGGTGTCATCCAAAGATTGCATCGACATGATTGTTGTATCAACCAAAGAAGGAAAAGAGTGTGAGGAAACCATAGATGAATTAGAACTCGAAGGGCCCTCAAGTGAGAACCATGCTTCTGGTATACCAACAATAGTTGGACACAAACACGTAAGGTGATTTCCTTCGCAAGTCCTATAAAGGAATCTGGCCTTACGTTTGAAACATCTAGGCGTCTCAATCGTATGAATGTTCCTAGCATGACTTGCAGTGGTTGGTGACATGATCCTAGCATTACTTGCAGAGGCTAGTAGCATATCTCCAACATGACTTGCAGAGGTTGGTGATGAATCCCCAACATGACTAGCAGAGGTTGGTGATATATGTGCAGTGTGATTAGCAGTGACTAGACTTGTGCCCCCAGCATGACTTGCAATGGCTGGTTGCAGGTCTTCAACATGACTTGTAGAGGTTGTCGACCAATCTCCAACGTGACTAGCAGAGGTTGGTGATGGAGCTCTAGTATGATTGGTAGTGATTGGACTTGTTCCCCCAGCATGACTTGCAGTGGCTAGTTGTAGGTCTTCAACATGACTTAGATAGGTTGTCAACCAATCTCCAACATGACTAGCAGAGGTTGATGATATAATTCGAGTATGACACACAATGACTGGACTTGCAGCAGTGGTGAGTTGCGACATTTGAGACCAAGGTCCATGGGAAGATTGGTTTTGATAAATTGGAGGCCAAGAAGGGTTCTGGTATAGAGCATGGCCCTGCTCAGCAGGATAGTATCCTCCACCATACTGACCCATGACCGGTTGTAAGGGCATCGTCACCGAGGAAGCCACTTGCGAAGAGAAAGCAACATGACAAGGGTTACTTATGTGAGGATATATGTTGCCCCTAGATGAAGAAACTTCATGAAGGGGGTTTCCCATACTATAAGAATGATTCCCTTCGGATGAAACAACAGAGGACAAACGAAGGTCCGCCATGGGAAAAGCGTTCATAGGAACCTACATAGTGGAAGAAGGATAGGTGGATGGAGTGTAATAAGTAGAATGACTGCCCATTTGAGAACTTTCTCCTTGAAAAGTGGATTCATAGGAAGGAATATTCCAACCTCCTACGGTAAGAGTGGTTTGAGGGATATGACTCCCACCAAACGAGAAGGGAGAATAAGGAGGCATCATGCCCTCAGACCCATAAATAAGATTCTCAAAGGATGGCAAGTGCGAAGACATGTCTTGCATACCATGAGAAAAATTATTAGAGACCCAAGCCATTGACTGAGTGCCATAATTCTGCATACCATAATGCAAAGCAGAAGGATTCGTCCCCATGAAATGAGTGAACATCATGGGGGGGGGAAGGGTAGCAGTAAATGAGGGAGCCAAAGGAACTCCACTATTCATGATAACAAAGACTCAACACGAAATCCTAATGTCAACTAATAATCAAAGAGCACACCAAAAATCAAACAACCAATATGCATACAAACAGGGTAAAGTGGTTGAGTGGCCTCCCTCCCTAAAGAAGTTATGTCTCACCCAAGAGGGGCATGAGACTCCCTACTAAAGATCAAAGGTAACAAAATTAGTTATAAGGGCCCTCGTGGGATTAACAACCAGTCGGTCAGACCCCCCCCGAGAGGTAATCCTCCATAAAGTTTGTGTGTTGTCTGACCCTTATCTGACCGAGGGTACTTGCAGAATAACCCCTGCAAGTAACCTATGAGATAGCTAAGTCAAGCAACTAATAAACCACTATATAACCGATGCACAGGCAAGCAGTCATAAGTTTGGACCATCGTATGGGTAGGGTATCAAAGCCTGAAACCTTGAAAGCATTGCCTTTCATGGAGGTAAGGGCACTAACAAGATCCCCATATATGAATAGATCCACATAAATATCTCTGATGCTAGGAAGGTATCATGGGGATATCCCTTCAACCAACTTCATGCGACCTTGTGATTAACTCCGGTGTGAGCGAAGCCTCCTGATATTACCAATTATACAATGAACTTCTCAACTCCCTTTCTCAGACACATATGTTGATTTAATTTCCTTGGATAAGTTTACTCACAAAATCCTATTCCAAGGCACTAAATCCTAGACTAATTTGTGCACCCTAGAAAATAAAATCGTGACTAATCAATTTTAAATTAAATCTTAAATTTTATTGGTCGTGATTACTCAAAAATGTATGGTAGTGAAAATCATGATGTTATGACTCTGCAAAAAAAGTAAATATGAATATAATGCAAAGTCCTAACTTTAACTTTTCAATGAATGATATGCTTCTAAAAACAATGCAATTTTCAATTTCAACTCTGCAATTATGAAGTAAAAATGCAATCTGTCACTAAATGCACTAAGCTAATGATAAGGACTCAAAAGACAAAAATTCCAAGCAATGCACAATGCATATTTTTTTGTATTTTCAATATACTAAAAAATAAAATGCATGGAATGATAAACAACCTGATATATAAATTCTACTATGTATAAAAAGAAATAACCCAAGTAGAATACCAAGCAGCAAAGCACCCAACCAAAATTTCCAGGACAATCAAAATGAAAAGATGAGAAAGACTCTGTCCAAAAATTCAACTCCAGACGGGCTTCCTGTCATCCCAGAGACGCTTAACAGGCACTATAGAGACCTAGAGTGAACATAAACTGTTAAGCAGTGATACAACAAGAAACAAAAAGGAAAGAGAGTAATGTAAGGAGAAAAAGTTCTCCAAACCCTTAGAAATAATATCATCCCCAATACGTTTGCCAATTCTCTTATGAGGGAAAAACTCTCTATGGCTAGGGTAAACCACAACAGAGGGATACGATTGCAGAAATCAACTCTATCCAAAAACATGCTATATAAACCAATGTGCAAGAGGGATAAGAAAGAGGCCTACCTTGTCCAGATGTTTGATGATGTCCATCATTGAGCACTTTGACCCAAAGCTTTATACCTGCAACTAGTTCTCAACAAACAAACAGAGCAAGAATATAGTGATAATATTAAAGGTTAACAAATTAGATAGCATAATCCATTAATAAACATAACAAATACGCCCATGGATAATAACTCATATATTTGCACGATATCAATTGGACAAGAAAGGAGTATTTTTATTAATAAATGATCAGAAATAGTGAAAACATTACAAGCTTCTGTGTCAGCATGGTTCAGAACCAAGAAACTAAGTTCCTTCCAGCTGGGCCTCCACCACTTCAATACTCCACCAAAGGCAAGCTCATAGAAGGGAGACAATGAGGTTCTCCATCAATAAGGGAAGAGCTTGGGGGATGAAAACTGTATTCAGACTTAAAGGACAAAGGGATTCAGACTCAAAATGAAGTAGTAATTTCCCCAGAGTAACTTTTCTCTCAAAGTTGAATTCTTTCTCCTCTTTTCCATATCTCAGAATTGGCCCATTTATAGCCTTCAAATGGAACTGAAGGGTCGAGTCGAAATGTTTCTAGTATATGGAAGGCCAAGGATTAGAGATATCCTATTGTGACATGGAAACCCAACATTTAATTTTCATTTTTTGGTACAAATCCCAATGTACGCGGGCTGTAGTGGAGAAACCTGTGTATACACATGCTGTATAGTAGGCAAGGTGCGTACATGTGGAATTTTTTTTATTTTTCTCTTTTTATTTATCAAACAGGGATGCTAATTCTGCATAGGGAAATGGAAAAAGTCCCTCTATACAAGATTGCATAAGGTGAGGCAAATCTTTCTATAACAGTAGAAGAGCATGGGGAACATCATCTGCATAACCATCCAGAGAGTAAGTCGAAACAACTTTAGAAACATATGATAAAAGGGAAAGGGAAAGTTGGGAATTCTCCTTAAAGACAAGAATAAGTCTCTTTGACTTTATTCGAATAAGACAACAAAGATAGAGGTTGATGTCCATGGTTTCATACTCAGGTTCCCTTTCTTTTTTTTGTGTCGTGGTCATGTGAGTGATTTAATTATTCTACTTAAAATAAGATTTTGACAAAGCCTACATCAAAAAATCATTTCAATGAATGTATATAGATGCAAGTAACCTCCAGTAAAAGGATTGTATAGGGATTATTTTCAAAATTTTATTTCGAGTCATTGGACTTAAATAAAGGTAAGAAATTAAGTAAAGACTTTGGTATCTTTATGCCAATCCAACTTAAGTCATAGGTTATTTTGATTGTATTTTGAAGTAATAATAAGAACTATCTTGTCTTCCATGTTGTTTAACTTGTTCTTGTACATTAGGTATCTAGTCATGGTCGTGTTCTCAATGGGGAAAACACTGGTTTTTAGGAGGAGGGTGTATTGCAACCTTTAATTTTGAGATATAAGTTATAAAACACTTTTGGATTTTCTCTATCTTTATCCATGGTTCTATAAATATGTTATAGACCCAAACTTCACAATCATGTAAGATAACAAGAGTGATGAGAGTCTCAAATAGGAGCTTCTTATTATCTCATATTTAAAGGTCCATTCATTTACAACTCTTTTCAAGTCCATAATAATATTTCCACCCTCCATTTATCCTTTTGTTGATTCTATAGTTCAAGTTAAGTTTGTGATGAAAATCAGTGTTATAGTTTACTACCATATTTTCAAGGATTTTCCTAGAGCTAAGAATGTAGACTTTAAGAAAGATCTAGTTTCATTATGGTATTCAATGTTATGGATGCATAAGGCCCCACACAATTTATATGAAGTAAAAAATGGTTTCCTATTCTCTTTTAAGAAGATGATTCACAATTTTACCTTGTCTAGTCTATCATTAAAAGTTGCATCCTTTCTGTCAGAGAAAAGAGTTTTTGAAACCATGGAATATTTAAGTTTCATTAGAGTTTATGGATTTCAAGGGAAATCGTCTATGCTACCATTTTATGTTTATGATATACTTTTCTTTATTGAAGTATGCAAACTATACAATTATTGGGTGGATTTCTTCAACGAAAAAAGAAAAAAGCAATTCATCACATTTCCATGGAAAATTGGAGAAATTTCCATGAAGAACATTTCTCATTTAGATGATACACAACTTAATTTGATCAGTTCAATTTGAAAGAAGTTCATGCAATTCAGGATTTCAACCCTAAGGATTTGTTTTCAACACACATGTATTCAATCGAATATGGCTCATCATTTAGTAAATTTGTGCAACTAGAAGGAGGGGGAGATAATCAAAATCCTCATGAAGTATCTCTTGGAATCACCCAACATGATATTGAGGCATTGGTTAGCACCAATTAATACTATAAATAATGGGGGTTGAGAAACGACAAGTAAAAACATGGGTTCACCAAATGTGTCACAAAACAAAAAAACCCGAAATAATAGTTAGGAACAAACAAGGTTTTCCACTGGAAATTCAGATGATGGTGGAGATAAAACCCCCACCAAAAAGACAGTTCAAAATTCTCACATTATTCATATACTTGTAAAAGGAAAAAGAGAAATTTAGAAACAAGGGCAGGAAGAACCTGAAGGGAGCGTTGCAGTTCCATAACTTGAGTTCGCTCTGAAGCTGAAACTAGTCCTGAAGACATGGAGGTTGATGACATAATAGGGGAGCCCATCTGGGCCGAATGGAGGATGATCGAGAGAAGGACCATAACTAAAGAATTCTCTCTTGGGAATCTAATTCTTTGTACCACACGACCTAAAGGACCATAACTAAAGGACCATAACTGATGAATCTATCACTTTGTACCACACGACCTATGATAAGAATACCAAAAAGTTGTTATTTAAAAAAGTAAACTTGAGAAATAAAAATGTTTTAGAAAAATGGAAATTAGAGATTGATTTCAAAGGGGTAAAACCCTTGAAGAAATTGATGAAGCCTTAAAATATTCCATTGAAGAGATATAGAAGGATAATTTGATCCTAAAGGTAATAGTAAAAGAATTAGGAGAAGCTTTGCTTCCAAGACCTTTGTTTGTTGAACCCATTGCTACTATACAAACATTGTGCAGTCTTGAGGATGTACCAGAAACCAACACCAAGATCAAAGGTTCATCAAGTTTATTAATGGCTATAAAAAAATATATTGGAGATAACATTAAGAGAAGGATAGCCTTGATCCTTGAAATATAGGAGTTAGTGACCAATCCAACCACTCTCTGAACAAGGATCCTACATTTTAAAGAATACCTCTAAAAGGATTTGGAAAATGATGAAATATTTTATAAAGAGATAGTGGATACATTTTTGGCAAAGGTATTAAGTTAAAGTGATATACATAGGAGAGAAGAAAATTTTTCTTCCAAGACTTGTTGGTTAAAGAGAATTAAATGTTTGCAGAAGATGTTATCTGAATGTGATGTTATAAATGCTAAAAGAGGGGATTTGTTTTTAAAAATTGTTGATTTGAATAAATAATTGGAGGGCCCACACTTAATTATGGATTGAATTCTTTTATCAAAAGATCAATTACAAGATAAATTGGATTCCTTCAAATTTTCTTGGTCCAACAAATTTAATGACTTAAATGAATATTACGAAGAAGAAGTGGAAAGGTGGTTAATTTGATACGTGAAAAATAATGAATATATTGAAGACACACTCCATCAATTGATCCTTGATATTCAAGAGTTGGAAATGAGTTATTTGAAACCAAGACTAAACAATAAATATATTTTTTTCCCATACGGGAGTATATTGAACAATGGTTAAGAAAATCCTTGGTTAAAATAACTGAAACATATCAACAATAAGATGGTGATGCAATTATGCCACCTCTATCCCAGTAGCATCCTATTAAAGATACATCGACAAGTAGATAATAGGATCTTCCATCATATAAGTCAATTAGTCACTTTTTTTTTCTCTCACCTCTTTTTATTCCTCAATAAGTAGTCATTTCTCCTTTATTATTTCAAACTTTGTGAAAACCAAAGGCTGGCTGTTGGCCCTTGACCAAGTTTTGGAGAATTTGGTCATATTTGACCACTTTTTGGGACTTCGACAGGCTGGTCGAAGACGAAGCACCTAGGCGAAGCAGAGATCGCGAGATCTCTCCCCCCTTTATGAGATTTTTGGGTTTAGGGTTTATGTAACGGGTATGGGATGTCGGCCCATGGGTCTTACCCATGTTTAGGCCCCATTTGTAATGTATAAATAGATATCTAGGTGATGTAAGAACTACTAGATCTGGTAGAATCAGCTTAGTGCGGATCTAGAGGCTTTATGCATACTGTGTGATAATACTTGCAGAACTAAGTGCAAGTGATTGTAAGAGGCTTTGTATGTAGACTGTACTGTGTAAGAAGGCTTTGTGTTGTGACCTAACTCAGGGAAGGAGGATCTAGCGAGGTGCACATAGATCTCTTGTCCTATGCGGAGTAGGATTTGTGGCTATGTGCATGTAAGACGATTGGAAGAAGATAATACAGAAGAAGAAGAGTTGGTGGACGTAGCCCCACACTGGGGTGAACCACGTATATCCTGTGTTATGGTTGCTTTGTACTATATTTCTTGTATTTTCTTAGTGCTTTAACTTTTATGTATCTTAGATGCATCTGATATAATAGCTTAGTTCTTATGATGTGAATGAATGTTAGATTTTTTTTAATGCTATGTGTTGAATGGATAAATGTGTTAGATCTGGGTGAATACTGCGTTGTTGTAATTAGGGTTTTGAACTACGATGTGAATAAAGGTAAAAGCTAACGAATGCTAATTGCTAAGTGCTTTGTTAAGCATTGTGATCACAGATCTGTGTCCCAGCTAGGCTGTAGACACTTGAGTCCTACAACCACCCTTTCCTCTACCTAGGGTGAGACTTCACCTGCTTCGTAGGTGTTGCCGAAAGGGCCAATAGTTAGGGTTTTTTTGGTGCACTATTGAAGTGTTGAACCCTGGTTTTTCCCCTATGCCAACAAATGGTTCCATTGTCGGGACCTGAAACTGTGATTGCTGGGAACTGAGGAAAAGAGAAAGATTTGTTTGTAGATTTGCTGCTATGGTGCGCAGTATTCTACTTGACTTGTGAAGCTTTGTGCTAAGAAGATAAGTCTGATCTAAAGAAAAGAGGTAAGATCTTAAAGATTGGTGCTCTGATAAAGGTAAGATAAGTGGAAATTTTTGTTTCAAAAGAATGGATCTAGGTATGGTTGATAGATTTTGTCCTAGTATGAAAACTAGGGAATAAGTCGAAGAAAGAAGATATGGTATGAATAGATCTAATAGAAATAGTGAAAGATATGTTATTCCTATGCATAGAAGGAATTGTTGGGCTAACAAGTGGATGTAGGATCCTAGAAAGAATTTTTTGCAGGTCCATCATTGTGATCCTAGTGTGCAGTATAGGAAAGGTTGGGGATCGTTTAAGAGAAAGAGAGGATTGACTCTTTGTTACACTTGCAAACAATCAGGACATCTTGCTAAGGAATGCCCTGGTAGAGGTCCTATTTTCCTTTGTTGTAAATCTATTGGACATGGGGTTTTGGATTTCCCTTGAATGATTGATAAAGTTGAAAAGATGAACATGAGACAAGAAAACGCTGAGGAAGGTCAAGAGACTAAGAATATGCTAAAGAACGAAAAATAATTAGAGGCTATACTATTACAGATGAAAGAAACACTGAATGAACACAGAGACATCAATCTACCAGAGATCTTAAAAGGGAAAGAGTGCATAGAAACAAGAATATGAGACTTTGACATTAACTATGTTCTGGATGAGGAAACACAGGTGAATATCATGACATAAAATACTTGGGAAATTTTGGGAAAGCTTGCTATGGTTCCTTAATTGGGAGAAATAGGATTATTTAAAGGAAAGATGATAACATTATGTGGAAGACTTACCCATATACCTATGAATGCTCATGGAACTTCGACAAAAAAATAATTGAAGGTCATTAAGTTTGTTGAGAACAATGCCCCCTTTTCACTTTTTCTAGGAAGGACCTGGACTGAGAAAGATCAAATCTGAAGGAAAGAAGAAGAGGAAGATCTAGAACAGAAAAAGAAAGAATTAAGAAATTTCATGGCTAGGAGAATAACACGCTTAATAGAAGAACAAGAGGACAAGTCAAAACAACTGAGGTTCAGAGACCTAGATGTCGAAGTTGAAAGAATGCAAGAAGACTTAAAGAACTTATCCATGCAAGAGAGTAGAGCACCTACTCTAGAAACAATAAGAGAATAAGTATTATCCTCAAACCTTGTGAAAGATCCTCAATAGTGTGAAGTTACTATGCCAAGAGGAGATAAGAACAAGAATGTAAAGAGGAATACAGAGACGCAGATCATAGGAAAGAAAGCTAGAAAGCTCAGTAAGAAGAAAGCAAAGCTAGAAAAATTGCAAGAGGTTCCAGAGAGGACTTCAAAGAAGGAAGGATTGCAGAACTTGAACCTTTCTAGAATAGCATAAAAACGCAGATTGACACTTCACCATGACAAATCAATATGACCGTTGGAGGTGTCCCGACCGTTAGAATGACGCTCCAGAATGGCTAGAAACATAGTTATTTTCGGAATGGACCGTTGGGACTGCACCATAACGAATGAAATTGCATTGATTGAGGTGTTCCTACCCATTGGAGGAGTCCACTACGATGTTATCTATTTAACTCGTCAAATGTTTTATTGTGGACACTTTTTCCAATTGTGATTATCTGAGCCCACAGAGAACTAATCGCTTTCACGCAATGCTTATTGTGATCTCGCCATCCATTCTGCTACCTTGATTATTTGTTCATCGACCCGAGATATTTGATATCGAGCGTGTATGTTGGGTGACCTTAGTGTAGTAGATAAATCCATCAAAGAGATTCTCATAGACCTCATGGTTGAGAATTTCATGTCCACAGGCATTCAAGCGTCATTGACGAGAGGAGTGCAATCATCCCCATCGACTGCATGTCGATCTAGGCCATCCTGAATTGTTACAGAGAAGAGAATCAAGCATCGTGATGACCTGGAAAACATGAAGCTCATCCCATCAATCCTTCCTGACTATATCCCACCTCTGGCTGGCGCTGTTAGTCATGACAATATCCAGAGGGACTTCGACTATACACTGATCACTGCGTACCTCTCGAAGGGGATACATGCAGTTGGATCGCAGTTAGGATAGATTATGATGCTGAAGATCAGTGATTACAACTTAGGAGACTGAAAAAACTATGGAATGCTTGCACCACACAAATATTTGACCAAGAAAATGGGGAAGAAGTCGAAAATAGTCCCCCAGCCATGGACTATGGACATCTCGAGGTCCACGATCCTCAATGTGATGAAGTTACCACAATTCTTCAGACATTAGGAGGTTAACGTGTGTATTAAAATCCTAATGTCATGCTACCATGGTTGTTACCTATGGTTGGATAGGCGGATCACTGTATATCCGACGATGATCCATTGGATCACCGGATTGAGCATGCAAGGACCATACCCACATGAGTTTTACCTAGGGAAGGCTACAGATCGCACCCCGACGCAGTAAATTAAAGACACATATGGTGATGTGGAGAAATGGAAGTGGGACTACAAGGTAGCCTCCATCCATAATGGCGCAGTGTGCCTAGCCTTCCAGTTGATCATGGGTAAGCTCATTAGGAAGAACATGCCAACACAGGTCACGAGGTTTGTCGTCAACCTCACAGGAAAATGCATTGAAGGGATGCAAATGAACTGGGCGAGATACCTCATCAATGAGTTAGATAAATACAATCACGAAGCTCAGGATCAGGGCTATGAGTTCCATTTCAGTTGGTTTATTGATTCTCATTGCCTTCATTTCTTGGGAGATGCCGGAAGGAGCGAACTTCCTTGAAATTGAGTCGTCCGAACCACTAGTTGCGAAGTTAACTACGTTATGGTATTCGAGCGACATGGCAAAGCAATGGAAATAAAATGTAGTGTTCCACACCTATTATCTACAGCTGAAGGGGGCCATTGAATCCTTCACTCGCATGACGCCGAACACCCTTCATAGGTTCAGGCCAATAGCAAAGTTCCACGCAGACAGTCACTTCATCTATATCACTGTGTGTGGAGACGAACACAAAGAGGAGCTCTAGTCCTATTACAAACTCACCGAGGAAGATATGGAGGAAATTACCAAGGAGTGGCCTGCAGAATTCCTCATACTAGTAGAACAGACAAAACTCTCTGACCTCGACCTCATCGGAAGTCCTGTAGTCACTTGTGAAGAGTATGATGGGCCTAGCAACAATAAGAAGAAAAAAAAGGAAGAGGTACAAGAACTTAACAACGCATCGAAGGAAACTACACAAGATTCACCAGGAGAGGGAGAAGGTGACAAAGTAGACAAAGAAGAGGATGAAGGGGAAGAAGACAATAAAAAACAGGGTAAAGTAACACCACCTAAATATCCCCTGGAAAAGACAAAGAGATCTAAGAAAAGAAAGGTTTCTCCAAAGAAACCATCAGTGCGGAAGAAGTCATGAGCCACTAAAACTCTATTTTAGACTGTACTCATAGTGGATGACATTGAACTTATCATCGCAGTTGTATCAGATACCTCGGAGGACATTTTGCAGCGAAGCGAAGCCAAACAAGAGACAATGTTCGACAAGATCGAAGTAGAGTTCAAAGGGGTACAACAAGCTCTCTATTCGAGCCGCCCAGTGTCTACTGCACCACCATTAGAAGGAACAGAGTTGGGAGATGAACCTGCCCAACTACATAGAATAGAAGATGTGACAGAGGCTTGCCTTCATCGAGCCCAGGAACAAGCCACAGAGGCATTGAGGAAAGCAAAGGAGCAAGCCCTAGAGCAACGTCGGGTTGTGAAACAAGAGAAAGATGACCTCCAGGTGAAGTTTAAAGAGGACATAACACATATCCAAAGGTGAAAAGGACAACTACTCATGGATCAGATGAGAGTCAAGGAGGAAGTCACCAGAGAACTTCTCTCTTTTTCGGGCTTCGCACAGATAAAATAATATATAGTGGAGAATCAAGTGGAGAAGCTCTCTGAAGCTATTCAACAGCTTCAAGTGAGAATCACAGAACTAGAATTGCAGGCAGTGCCAAGAACTCTGTAGGAAGTGCAAGATCAGAGGGAAGAAATGTTTTGGAGCATAGTAAAGTGAATTAAGGCATTGGCCTTAGAATGAAAATAGGTCAATAGTCGAAGTGCGCATACCTATGAGAGCCTTGCAGAAGACCCAAAACTAAGGACATTGGAGTCACATATCTAGGAGGAAAAGCAACAAGCAACGACAGTACAAGCACAGTTGAAGCCACTGTCACTAGTCGAGAGGATGAAAAGGTCACAAGAACAATGCACAGTTCAGCATCAGGTCCATGCCATTCAGAGTAAAGTCATGGAAGTGACCCAGAGGCTCCAACCAGTGCAGGATGAAGATTGCACACTTTTTGAGGATATTGAGGGACAAGGTGCACAACTAGAACAAGTGGTCACTAAGGTGGAACAACGATTGGAAGGACTAGTGACCGAGAAAGTTATTCAGAAGTTTTTCGAGAAGGAGGCTCTGGCGAAGCAGCAGGTTGAAGCAGCTCAAGCCAAGCTCAATGCCTTTGAAGCAAAGTTGCCTAGATCAGAGTGACTCGGGGTGAGTCACAGGTGAGTGTTGGGGGCTTGTTGGTCCTTAACCAAGTTTTGGAGACTTTGGTCATATTTGACCACTTTTTGGGACTTCAACAGGCTAGTCAAAGACGGAGCACCCAGGCGAAGAGGAGATCACAGGATCTTGCCCCCACTTTACAGGATTTTTGGGTTTAGGGTTTATGTAACGGGTATGGGATGTTGACCCATGGGTCTTACCCATGTTTAGGCCCCATAAATAGATATCTAGGCGATGTCAGAACTAATAGATCTGGTAGAATCGACTTAGTGCGGATCTAAAGGCTTTGTGCATACTGTGTGATAAGACTTGAAAAGCTAAGTGCAAGTGATTGTAAGATGATTTGTATGCAAACTGTACCGCGTAAGAAGGCTTTGTGCTGTGATCTAACTCAGGGAAGGAGGATCTGGCGAGGTGCAAGCAGATCTCCTGTCCTATGTGGAGTAGGATTTGTGGCTCTGTGCAAGTAAGAAGATTGGAATAAGATAATACAAAAGAAGAAGAGTTGATGGACATAGCCCCACACTGGAGTGAAACATGTATATCCTGTGTTATGGTTGCTTTGTGCTGTATTTCTTGTATTTTCTTAGTGCTGTAACTTTTATGTATGTTAGATGCATCTGATATAGTAGCTTAGTGCTTATGATGTGAATGAATGTTAGATATGCTTTAATGCTATGTGTTTAATGGATAATTGTGTTATATCTAGGTGAATATTGCATTGTTTTGTAATTAGGGTTTTGACTTGCGATGTGAATAAAGGTAAAAGCTAACGAATGTTAATTGCTAAGTGCTATGTTAAGCATTGTGATCACAAATATGTGTCCTAGCTAGGTTGTAGACACTTGATTCCTACAAACACCTCTTCCTATACCTCGGGTGAGACTTCACCTACTTCACAGGTGTTGCTGAAAGGGACGGTAGTTAGGGTTTTTTTGGTGCATTGTTGAAGCGTTGAACCCCGGTTCTGCCCCTGTGCCAACACTGACCTTTTTTCCTTCCATGTGTTTCTTTTTTTTCATGGTCCATGAGAGCCAAATTCCAATCCTCTTTGAAGGACAAACACTATTTAATTTTCTTTATAAACTCTACAAACATTATTATTTTTTAAAAGACATCTATTATTTTAGAGGTTCCCAAAGAACTACTTGGGACATTACATTAGTGATTTCTCAAAATTTCAATTTTAACCATGAGATTTCAAATGTGTCTCTATCAAAATATTTTTGGATCTTAATGCAATTATCATTTAAAGTTCTCTACAATATGTGGTCCTTATATTCTTTCAATTTTCTAAATAATGTGTCTTACTTTACTAAATACTACGGTGGTAATGTCATTGTGTGAAACTATTTACTCTCTTGGTTTATAATCTTGTGTTATAGTGTGAATATTTACTTTTCTGGGAGATGCCTAGTCCTTTCTTAGGTATTCTCTGCATTTGACAAGAATAATTCTGGTCCTCTCACATTCCCTCTTTATATCCTTGTATATAATTTAAACATAGAGGAGTACTACTGCTCTAAAACTGTAGATGGATTTATCCTTGTGATGTTGTCTTAAAATACCTTTAAACAATCTTTCATATCAATATTTTTGGCGACCATTCTGGGGGAAATACAAAAGGATGGTTTCATAGACCATAAATTTGAATGACTCAACCAGAGGCCAACCAACCCCAAATACAAGTTGGACTTAGAGATCAAGGAAGTATTCTGCACCAGTTGTACGACCTAGTCATAACAACAACAAGAACTCATGAATAACTTGAAAGAACGTGGGAATCTGTGATACCCCATGACTTGAAATTTTGATTATTATTACTATTATTATTTTTATTTAGAATTTTAATTAATTTTCCAAAAGACAATTTGGCCGATTGACCAAATCTGAATTGTAAAACCTTATTATTTTATGAAAATAAACACATGTGGAAAGAGGGGCACACGTTGAAGAAACTATTAAAGAGTGTAACATCCTGCTCTTGCGCACTGAGAGAACTTATTCTTTGAGGACACTTGCTCGCAAATGATCCGGATTTTATGCTATTAAAACATTGATTTTGATTATGAGGCATTATGGGTTGGTGACATGTTGTTTTACTGCATTGACATAGACAGGTGCTATTGAATCAGTTTTACTGAGTGTGCAAGATTTTGGACCTCGAGGATGCAGAGGCATTGGTGAAACCCCTTGGACTCTAGATCGAGTCGGGGAGTGTAACATTGGGGTTTGATTATTTGATTGTGATATTAGTGCATCGGATTAGATGATATGATTATGGATATATTTCTGACATGATTCGTTGATGATGCAGGCTGACGATATCTTGCTGACCAGACTCACACATGGAGTAGAGGGGTCACACACGACTACTGGAGATGTTGAGGGAGAAGTGTGGACAACAGCCCTGCCACAGCCTACTAGCACTCCCGCCGTGGCTCGAATAGTAGGTTAACGTTTACCTAGTTTGAGAGGACCCACGATGCCATGAGGGCAGACTACGACAATCACTCATGATGATTCTAAGGGGTGTGCAATAAGGTGGGGGCCTTATTCCTTAGAGGCCCTTAGTCTCCCACAAGTTCACCTGGCGGAGTATTGACTCTAGGGTTTTTTGATGTCTACTAAGTCAGTCAAGAGGCGAGTGGTACCCTTGGAGCACGTGGTGTGTCCTGAAGGGCACGTCGCACAAGAAAAATGGAAAGAGGCGAGTGGCACCCTTGGAGCACGTACTGCATCCTGAAGGGCATGTCACGCAAGGGAAACAAAGTGAGGTGAGTGTCACCCTTGGAGCACCTAGTGTGCCCTGAAGGGCACATCGCGTTGTTGATGATAAATGAATGAACCTAGATGGACTTAGGATGGATAACGTGTTAATAATTTTTAAAAACAAATTCCCTAATAAAATGTCGCCCATCACGAAAATTTAAGGTCTAGGTCTAAATTATGCTAGTGGTAAAATTTTATCTATCTATCTATATATATAAAATAAAAAAAATAATATTAATAATCTTCCTTAAATCTTGTAACAAAAAGGGAGTCAGCAATTTAATTGATTCATAAAAATCTGTTACGATAAAATTTAAAAAGGGAAATAATTGTTTTATTATTTTATGATAATTTAAAATTTATTAATTAAAAAGGGAAAAGGGTTAATTTCTACACCTACAAATTTGAGTTCTAAATGAAAAGGGGAAAGAGGGAAATCTAAAATATTTAGGAAACTAGGAAAAGAGGGAAACATAAAAAGAAAAGGGAAACGGAAGGGAAAAAAAGAAAGTCAAACTTAGTAAGGTATCTAGTATTTAAGAGCTTTCTAATTTTTATACTAAACTACCAAATTAATAATGGGGAAAGTCATTAAAACCTATAAGGGATTTTGGAGACACCTAGGAGTGATTCTAGGAGTGACTCTAGGTGGGTGAGGGAAATATGGGTAATTAATTAATTAAAGAAATTAATTTATGGAGGAATGAAGGGGATGGGTGACACTTGTACGGGGAGGATTTTTAGGATTTAATTATTAAACATTAAATTAAATGGGATTTTGGGAAGGTAAAGGACTTGGACACTCTACATAATGGAGGGAGGAGAAGGATGAAGGATCGGTTCTGTTTTCATAACGTTACACTACAAAAATCTATACTTGAATGAATTAGCTTTTGGGAGTTGGGATAACCAGCTCGGTGAGGAGTCGTAGCTCGACCTTGCGAGGTGAGCTGGGAGCTAGCTGAATCTCTGGATAGTGTGCATGGCCCCTTTGTGGCTCAGGGGGCTAAGGGGGAATAAGAGTACCCCTAGCATTGGCTGGGAGGTATCGATGAAGTCTCATCAGTCGGCAAGCGGGAGTTGCATGGAGCGCGCGGGACATCAACTCAGAGCGAGCGATTGGGGAATGATACACCTTCTTTTATTTTTACGTGGTAAAATGTTAGTATGAATTATGTTTATAGTTATGTATTCTTAATCAAGTAACAAATATGTTAGTCTTAGCATTCTAGTTGATGACTAAAATTTCCCATAGCCTTAGCTTGTTGATTGATTGATTTCCCTTGGCCTTTGATTCCTGGCATGTCTTGACCGTTCCGTGGTTTTTTTTTAATGTGATTGATTGCGGTCTATTTTGCCTTCATCCTCAGCTCACAAGTCTGCTCCTGAGCAGTCGGCCAGGAGCATGATCTACAGTCGTTGCTTCGGCGTTAATAGACCTATGGATCTCAACGCTCTGCTTTTATGTGCATGGATGATGGGTGAAGGGTGTTCCTATCAACTGTCTACCTCCGTTGTTGCCCTTGGCTGATTGTTTTGACTTGCACCATCTAGCAAAGACCTTTGCACATGATTTCCTTGCATCCTTGCCGGTTTATCTCTGTGTTGGTTTTGTTCTCCGCGCCTTAAGGGGTTAACCTTGGTTCCTTGCGCTCTCTTACTGCTTTCCTTGTTTTCATATTCTTGACTACGTTTATGCTTTGTAGGGTAAATTTTACCCTACAATGTATATTGATGGTGGTGCTCTTCTTGGACTTCTATGACCGATCCATTTCTGTTTTTAAGGACTCCGGGACTGCTAATTTTGATAGATAAAGAAATAATCCTCAACCTGTAACCATATCCTAAGAAATCCTATGTTGACAACGATTTTCCTTTACACATGCTCTAATTTGACAGGTCAGCTTTTGGATTTAGATGGAATTCGGTTGATGGGACCCCAACACATGGTTTTACATAGATTTTGTTCCCATGTTTTTTTTTTACTATCATGGATTTTTAATTCTACACTGTTGCCATGGTTACATCTCCACGATTTTATTACACCAGTTTTATTCCCATGACCTAGAATGTCACATGGATTCTTTTCTTTATTGTTACCATAGGTTTTATCCCCACGACTTGGACTATCACATGGATTTTAATTCCTTACTGTTACCATGACTTGAATGCCCACGATTTTTCTCCAGAACGTTTGCGAGAGTGGTTGTTTAAAACGCCCACGATTTTGCTCCAGAACGTTGCCAGAGTGGCTATTAAAACGCCCACGATTTTTACTCCAAAACGTTTTCCTGAGTGGCTGTTTAAATGCCCACGATTTTTTCTTAAAAATGTTTGTGGAGTGGCTGTTGAATTCGCCCACGTTTTTCGCCATTTAATTCATAACCTGACTTGCTAGAATGACCACAGTTGATATTTAAAAATTGACTAAGTTGTTGTTGAATTCACCCACGTTTTTAGCCTTTTAATTCATAAACTGACTTGCTGGACTGACCACGTTTTACCTTTTAAATTTAGAGTAGTTCTGCCATTGAATGGGCACGATTTGCCACCAACTGTGTATTGCGTTTTTGCTATTATTGCTACAGTGTTGTCTTGGGTCCATTGACTGCCTGGATTTTTTCCACAGTGAATAAAATGGTTAACAGATAGGTAAATGCCTTGTTAATGTAAGATTCATTGTTAGGTAATTGTCATATTATTGCCAGAACAATTGTTACAACAATGTAAATGGCCAGCATGTTCATTCTTTTGATTAAATGCCACAGCGAGATAAATGTTAACTAACACCTTAAATGTCTGGTTATTGCTATATTACTTGTTATGACAATAGTCATGTAAATTACCTTGTTATTTCTATATCAAATGTTATGTTAATGGTCATGTAATTGCCTGGTTATTTCTATATTAATTGTTAAGTAACCGCTATGTTAATTTCCTCACTAAATTGCTCCAGCACTGCTAATAGTTAGTAGTTTCCTTCTAATTTTAATAGACAACTAGTGTTGTTAGTTCGGTCAATATAACTAGTCCAGATGCTAAGATTTAACTGTTCATTAGTGTTATAAAACTAGAATTCTAAATTAATATTGTTAATATTGTCATTTAAGTTAATGGCTAGTCGGATGGAGATTTGGATTATTATAGCATGGTCCATTTAGGTTGTAATAATGATTAAATTTAGATTGGTGAGTACGGACTAGATTTCCAATTTTAGACTTGCTTATAATTGAGGTTAGTTGTATTTATAATTATGGTACTAGTAATGATTACTTAGACTTGCTATATGGATTGTATTAACATTAAATTAGCGGGTGCATTAATGACTAATTGCAATTGATGTGCCCATTCAGATTGGAACCCTTGTTAAAATAGATTGTAATCATTGACTAGTTTAGACTGGGTGATTGGTTGGGTCATGGATGATGTTGGATATTGGCTTGCATCATCCCTGGTCTTCATCCTCTGATGCTTTGTTGACTTGTTGTTGGGGTATGGGTGTGGTTTTCCTCTCAGTATTCGGTTTCTAGCATGTTGGTTTTATCTAGATTCCTTGGTCCAGATAGGATGCGTTGCGCGAAGGTTATTGACGCATCTATCACCTGGGAATGACATGATTCCTTATGAGGGGATCATGGCCTGCCCTGGGGGATAGCGGTGAATGAGATCTTGGCCGGAGTAGGTGCTTTTTTGTGAGTGTTGTTGAGCGCTCAAGTTGCTCTTGGCGCAAAGGCTGAACAACTTCAGGCATTAGGTCCGCGTGCCTTGAGGTTTTAAATCCTTATTCATCTAGTTCATGATGTCGGGATGGGGATGCTTTCCCTTAGCTTGTAGGCATGGTCATGTTGCATCGGGCAGGTAGTCGTCCTCCTTGTTTTTCTGCGCATGTTTTTCAGTTGTCTTTGTGCCTGTGTGTGGTGTCATAGTAAACTGTTGCTTGGACTGCGTGCTTGCGTTCATCATCAATGGTGTGGTTAAACTATTGTCGTCATTGCCTTCTTGCATTTTAACTCTTGAAAACATAAATAATAATAGTAATAATAATAATAATAATAATTTCTTTGCTTGTTGTTGTAACGATGGGGCCGTTACATATGGTATCAGAGCGGGTTCAACCCATGACTTGGGATCACTATGGATTTTGTTGAGTGGGTATTTGATTATAATGTTGGTAATTTAGTTGATTTGTATTCATGCAGGTAATTATGGTTAGAGGATGTCGCGGAGGAAGACGACAGGGTGCTAGGGGAGGAGGCACAATGCCTCCAGTAGAATCCATGCCTAAGGGGTCTAACCCCCAGGGAGACGAACGGGTTGTCGGGTAGGAGCAGATAGCACTAGGTGATGTGGTTGGAATGTTGAGATATTTTTGGCGCATGTCTGAGGCATTGATCAGTCGTTTGGACAGAGAGGAGGCCAGGGCACCGACACGCCCTGAGGGTCCACCGCGTGCTTCGGTCGGTACTGGTAGCATTCAATGTGAATTCGAGAAGGTCAAATTTCTTGAGTTCTTTAGTGCCAAGGATGGTGCTTCCGCCGAGGCATGGTTGGAGAATATGGATATGTGCTTTTCACTTCGCGACTATAGCTCCAACATGAAGGTCTGCATGGTGGTCTTTCAACTGAAGGGGAGTGCTCTTTTATGGTGGAAGACACTCCTACCGCAGCTGAACATGGCCGTCAAAGACGTGTCATGGGAAATATTCAGGAAATGGTTCCGAGAGAGGTACCTATTAGAGGAATTCATTGAGTGTCATCTAAATGAGTTCAATGCCTTACGACAGGGTGGCCGTATGATGCCCGAGTATGAGGCCCGTTTTATGGAGCTGCTCCGATATGCTTTGCATATTAACACGGAGAAACTTAAGGTCAACAAGTTTTTGTTCGACCTTAATGGCAGCTTATGTGAAAAGGTTAGGATTCTGATGCCTCAAACCTTGCATGATTCCATCAAGAAGGCCCTCATAGCGGAGAAGGAGCTTATTAGTGGGGGTCAGAGAAGGACTCTAGCGAGACCAGTAGGGCAGGTGTCATCTGGTGCACAATAACATGAGACACCAACCAGACATATGCCAAGATATCATGGCTTCCAGAGGGGATCCACTTTCAGTACAACTTAAGGACCGATGCCTCAGCAGCAGACACCTTATCGGGAACCACAACATCAACAATAGTGTCGACCACAGTAGCAACAGTTTAGGCCTATTTAGCAGAACAAACCAGGATTCTAGGTCGGTAGGCCGTCATCTTCTACTTCAGGTACTAGGACTACTGGGCCGAAGAAAGGGTGTTGGACGTGTGGGGAGCTACACTACCAACACGAATACCTTGTGGAGAGGACTAGAGCATTTGGATCAGCCAGACCCACTATTGTGGGAGATTTGGGAAAGGCCCATTGGATTCATGCAGTGGTGAATAACCGCTAGGCAGAGCATGAGTCGACTATGCTCGAGATGAGAAGTACCGTCATTGACTAGAACCTATTATTTTGATAGATCCCAGTGCTACCAAGAGTTTCATTTCTGGTGCAACGCTAAAAAGGATTAAGGTAAAGGAAGTCGAACAGAATGAGTTTAGCTTCATAGAGATGGCCTCAGGAGCCAAAAAAAAGGTTGGAGGAAAGGTTACAGGCTGTATCCTTAACCTGGGAGATTTTTTCACAAGGGCCAACCTGTACGTCACGATCTTAGGATCTTATGATGTCATGATTGGTATGGACTGGTTGGAATCGCATGAGGCAATACTCAACTGTAAGACGAAATGGTTGAGCTTCGTCAATGACAAGGGACAAAGATGTGTGATTGTAGGATGGAACCAGGGAGTTTCTCTGAGGCTCATCTCTTCCTTGCAGTTACGGAAGAGCATGCTCAAGGCGTGTAAGCTTTATGTGATTCTTGCATTAAATGAGAAGGGAGTAGCATAAGGTCTAGAATACCTTCCGGTGGTGAGAGAGTTTGTGGACGTATTTCTAGAGGAGTTACCTGGGATGCCGTCGGAGAGGGAATTGGAGTTTACTATAGACCTAAAACTGGGAACTGAACTGATAAATAGAATGCCTTATCGGATGTCAACCCCGGAGTTATAGGAGTTGAGAATGCAACTAAAGAAATTGCTGGACCTGGGATTGATACGTCCAAGTGTGTCACCATGGGGTGTGCCTATTATTTTCATACGAAATAAGGATGGGTCATGGAGGCTCTGCATTGACTACCGTCAATTGAACAAGGCAATGATCAAAAATCAATATCCGTTGCCGAGGATTGATGATCTGTTCGATCAAATGAAGGGAGCAACAATGTTCTCAAAGGTCGACTTGCGATCAAGATACCACCAGTTACAGATTAAGTAAGATGACATCCCTAAGAGAGCCTTTAAGATGAGGTTTGGAGATTACGAGTTTACTGACTAACGCCCAAGGGGTATTTATGAGTTTGATGAATGGGGTGTTCCACGAGTACTTGAACAAGTTCATCCAAGTATTCATTAATGATATTTAGATTTAATCTCGGACGACGAAGGAGCATGACGAGCACTTGTGCTTAGTACTACAGTGTTTGTGAGAGCACAAATTGTATGGAAAATTGTCCAAATGCTCAATTTATCAATCAAAGATTCACTACTTAGGGCATGTCATCTCTGGAGAAGGCATCATCATGGATCCAGCAAAGGTCAAGGCTATTATGGAATGGCCTGCGCTGACGAATGTCCTGGAAATTTGTAGCTTCATGGGTTTAGCAGGATACTATCGATGGTTCATCGAGGGATTTTCGAAGATAGAAAATCCGATCAAAAAATTGCAAAAGAAGAACAAGAAGTTTGTTTGGACCGAGAAATGCACGGAAGCATTTTGGACGCTCAAGGAGCTGTTGACAACAACACTGATACTAAAGGTCCCTGACATGGACACATAATTATTGGTATGCAGTGATGCATCCAAGGAAGGCTTAGGAAGAGTCTTGATGCAAAATGGACGAGTGATCGCTTACATCTCGAGGAAACTAAGAAGGCATGAGGAGAACTACACAACACACAACTTGGAGTTGTTAGCCATTGTTTATGCCTTGAAGGTTTAGAGACACTACCTTGTTGGACGAAAGTTTGAACTAAAAATGGACCACTGTGGACTACAACACATCTTTACACAAAGCGACCTGAACGCGTGAAAACGACGTTGGTTAGAATTGCTTAGCGAGTACGACTTCAAGATTACTTACATAAAAGGAACAGTGAACTGAGTGGAAGATGCATTGAGTCGGAGACCACGTATCTTTTTGGTGTTGCCTCTTTAGACGAATTTACGTGAAAATATTCTAACTTTACAGCATGATGATGACTGGTACAAAGAGGTCGAGGGTTTTATTGGACAAAACACAATGATGGTACCAATGTTTGAAGGATTTTTGTTTGATAGCGATGGTTTATTGAGGTTTAAAAATCCAATTTACGTACCGCCGAACGATGAGTTGAGGATGTTGATCCTAAGCGAGGCTCATAGAGCAGTTTACATGTCTCACTCGGGAGTCACGAAGATGAGGGAAGACCTTAAACCCTTATTCTTCTGGAAGGGAATGAAGGAAGATATAGTCAAGTATGTGGCCCGATGTCTAGAATGTCAGCAAGTAAAGGTTAAACATAGACATCTGACACGATTACTACAGCCACACGCTATTTCAGAATCAAAATGGGAGATTATTTCGATGGATTTCATTGTTGGATTGCCATTGATGGCAAGGCGACATGATTCGATTTTCATAGTAGTAGACACTCTGACAAAGAGTGCTCACTTTATTCCTGTGTGTACGATGTATCGGGAACCCGAAATAGGTAGAGTTTTCATTAGTGAGACTGTGAGGCTGCATGGTGTGCCTAAGAAGATTATCTCCGATCGAGGTTTCCTGGACGATTTTGGACGATTTTCCAAGAGGCCTTGGGAACCCAACTTAAATTTATTACTGCGTATCACTCAGAGACTCACGGGCATACCAAATGAACGAACTAGACCTTGAAGGACATGTTGCGCATGTAAGTTATGGACCAACAAAAGCATTGGGAGGAATTATGACCACTGGTGGAATTTTCTTATAACAACAGTTACCAAAGCACCATTAAGATGGTGCCTTTCGAGTTCCTTTACAGGAGACCATGTTGGATGCCTTTGAGTTGGGATTGGCTTGAGGATAGGGTCATGGTAGGACCAGAAGTGATCCAAGAAATGAAAGAGAAAATGCAAACTATAAGACAAAGGATTAAAGAAGCGCAGGATCGACAGAAGAGTTATGCCGATGTGCACCGCATCGACCGTAGTTACGAGGTTGGAGATCGAGTATTCTTACGGGTTAAACCGCATAAGAGTTCAATAAATTTTGGAAAGGGAGATAAAATCTCTCCCAGTTTCGTGGGACCCTTCGAGATTGTGGAGAGAAAGGGGCCCGTGGCCTATTGACTAGCCTTGCTTGATTCCTTGAGGCATATGCACGATGTTTTTCACGTATTTGTTTTGAGACATTATATTAGTGATCATATACATGTTATTGACATGAGTTCCTTGCATGTATCAGATGAGGGGGCGCTCACGGCTGAGTCGATCCACATCTTGGATCACGAAATTCGATAGCTACGACGTCAAACGGTAGAGCAAGTCAAGGTCTAGTGGGATAGCTATAGTCCGCACTCGACGACTTGGGAGGACACATATGATATGCGCCAACAGTTTCCATTTTTTTTTGATAGACAGGCTTATGATACTGTGATACACTTTATTTCGACATTTATACTGTGAAACTTTGGGATGAAGTTTAGACCAAGAGGGGTTGTATGTAACATCCTGCTCTTGTGCACTGAGCAAACTTTTTCTTTGAGGACACTTGCTTGCAAGTGATCCAGATTTTATGCTATTAAAACATTGATTTTGATTATGAGGCATTATGGATTGGTGACATGTTGTTTTACTGCATTGACATAGACATGTGCTATTGACTCGGTTTTACTGAGTGTGCAGGATTTTGGACCTTGAGGATGCAGAGGCATCGATGGAACCCCTTGGACTTCAGATTGAGTCGGGGAGTGTACCATTGGGGTTTGATTATTTTATTGTGATATTAGTGCATCTAATTAGATGATATGATTATGGATATATTTCTGACATGATTCGTTGATGATGAAGGTTGACGATATCTTGACGACCAGACTCACATGTGGAGTAGAGGGGTCACACATGACTACCAGAGATGTTGAGGGAGAGGTGTAGACAACAGCCCTGCCACAACCTACTAGCACTCCTGTCGTGGCTCGAACTGTAGGTTAACGTTTACCTAGTTTGAGAGGACCCATGATGCCATGAGGGAAGACTACGATAGTTTCTCATGATGATTCTAAGGGGCGCCCAATAAGGTGGGGGCCTTATTCCTTAGAGGCCCTTAGTCTCCCACAAGTTCACCTGGAAGAGTATTGACTCCAGGGTTTTTTTATGTCTACCAAGCCAGTCAAGAGGTGAGTGGCACCCTTGGAGCACGTGGTGCGTCCTGAAGGGCACATCGCGCAAGAAAAATGGAAAGAGGTGAGTGGCACCCTTGGAGCACATAGTGCATCCTGAAGGGCACATTGCGCAAGGGAAACATATTGAGGCGAGTGGCACCATTGGAGCACCCAGTGCGTCCTGAAGGGCACGTCCCGTTGTTGATGATAAATGAATGAATGTTAATGGCCTTATGATGAATAACGTGTTAAGAATTTTTAAAAACAAATTCCCTAATAAAATGTCGCCCAACAAGAAAATTTAAGGTCTAGGTCTAAATTATGCTAGTGGTAAAATTTTATCTATCTATCTATCTATCTATATATATATATATATATATATAAGCAAAAAAATATTAATAATATTCCTTAAATCTTGTAACAAGAAGGGAGTAAGCAATTTAATTGATTCATAAAAATCTGTTACGATAAAATTTAAAAAGGGAAATAATTGTTTTATTATTTTATGATAATTTAAAATTTATTAATTAAAAAGGGAAAAGGTTTAATTTCTACACCTGCCAATTTGAGTTCTAAATGAAAAGGGGAAAGAGGGAAATAAAAAATATTTAGGAAACTAGGAAAAGAGGGAAACATAAAAAGAAAAGGGAAACACAAGGGAAAAAGCAGAAAATCAAACTTAGTAAGGTATCTAGTATTTAAAAGCTTTTTAATTTTTAAACTGAACTAGAAAATTAATAATGGGGAAAGTCATTAAAACCTGTAAGGGATTTTGGAGACACCTATTTGTGATTATAGGAGTGACTCTAGGCAGGTGAGGGAAATATGGGTAATTAATTAATTAAAGAAATTAATTTATGGAGGAATGAAGGGGATGGGTGACACTTGTACGGGGAGGATTGTTAGGATTTAATTATTAAACATTAAGTTAAATGGGATTTTGGGAAGGTAAAGGACTTGGAAACTCTATATAATGGAGGGAGGAGAAGGATGAAGGATCGGTTCTATTTGCGTAACGTTACGTTGTAGAAATCTATACTTGACTGACTTAGCTTGTGGGAGTTGGGATACCCAGCTCGGTGAGGAGTGGTAGCTCAACGTTGTGAGGTGACCTGGGAGCTCGCTGAATCTCTAGACAATGTGCGTGGCCCCTTTGCGGCTTGAGGGGTTAAGGGGGAAGAAGAGTACCCCTAGCGTTGGTTGGGAGGTACCGGTGAAGTCTCATTGGTCGACAAGCAGGAGTTTCACGGAGCACGCGGGACATCGACTCAGAGCAAGCGATTGGGGAACGATGCGCCTTCTTTTATTTTTGTGTGGTAGAATGTTAGTATGAATTATGTTTACAATTTTGTATGCTTAATCAAGTAAAGAATATGTTAGTCTTAGCATTCTAGTTGATGACTAAAATTTCCCATAGCCTTAGCTGGTTGATTGATTGATTTACCTTGGCCTTTGATTCCCGACATGTCTTGATCATCCTGTGTTTTTTCTTTCATGTGATTGATTGCGGTCCATTTTGCCTTCATCCTTAGCTCATTAGTCCACACCTGAGAAGTTGGCCAGGAGCCTGATCTACGGTCGTCGCTTCGACGTTAATAGACCTATGGATCTCAACACCCTTCTTTTCCGTGCATGGATGATGAGTGAAGGACATTCCTGTTAGCCGTGTACCTCCGTTGTTGCCCTTGGCTGATTGTTTTGACTTGCACCATCTAGCAAAGACCTCTGCGCATGATTTCCTTGCGTCCTTGCCAGTTTATCTCAGCATTGGTTTTGTTCTCCGTGCCTTAAGGGATTAACCTTGGTTCCTTGCACTCTCTTACTGATATCTCTTGTTTTAATATTCTTGACTACATTTATGCTTTGTTAGGTAAATTTTACCCTACATTGTGTATTGATGGTGGTGCTCTTCTGGGACTTCTATGACCAATCCATTTCTATTTTTATGGACTCCGTGACTGCTAATTTTGATAGATAAAGAAACAATCCTCAACCTGTAACCATATTCTAAGCAATCATGTGTTGACGACAATTTTCCTTTACGCATGCTCGAATTTGACAGGACGACTTTTGGATTTAGATGGAATTCAATCGATGGGACCCCAACACATGGTTTTACATAGATTTTATTCCCACATTTTTTTTTACTGTCACAGATTTTTAATTCTACATTGTTTCCACGGTTACATCTCCATGATTTTATTACACCGGTTTTATTCCCACGACCTGGGCGGTCACATGGATTCTTTTCTTTACTGTTACCACAGGTTTTATCCCCATGACTTGGACTATCACATGGATTCTAATTCTTTACTGTTACCATGACTTGACTGCCCACAATTTTGCTCCAGAACATTTGCCTGAGTGGTTGTTTAAAACGCCCACGATTTTTCTCCAGAACATTACCGGAGTGGCAGTTAAAACACCCATGATTTTTGCTCCAAAATGTTTGCTTGAGTGGCTGTTTAAATGCCCATGATTTTTGCTTAAAAACGTTTGTGGAGTGGTTTCTTAATTCACCCACGTTTTTTGCCATTTAATTTATAACCCGACTTGCTGGAATGACCACGGTTGATATTTAAAAATTGACTATGTTGTTGTTTAATTCACCCATGTTTTTAGCCTTTTAATTCATAAAATGACTTGTTGGACTAACTCCGTTTTACCTTTTAAATTTGGAGTATTTCTGCTGTTGAATGGGCAGGATTTTCCACCAACTGTGTATTGCGTTTTTGCTGTTATTGCTACAACGTTGTCTTGGGTCCGTTAACTGCCTAGATTTTTGCCACAGTGAATAAAATGGTTAACAAATAGGTAAATTCCTTGTTAATGTAAGATTCATTGTTAGGTAATTGTCATATTAATTGCCAAAACAAGTGTTACAACAATGTAAATGGCCAATAGGGTCATTCTTTTGATTAAATGCCACAACGAGATAAATGTTAACTAACACCTTAAATGCCTGGTTATTGCTATATTACTTGTTATGACAACAGTCATGTAAACTACCTTGTTATTGCTATATCAAACGTTATGTTAATGGTCATGTAATTGCCTGGTTATTTCTATATTAATTGTTAAGTAACCGCTATGTTAATTTCCTCACTAAATTGCTCCAGCACTGCTAATAGTTAGTAGTTTCCTTCTAATTTTAATAGACAACTAGTATTTTTAGTTTAGTCAATATAACTAGACTACATGCTGAGATTTAACTGTTCATTAGTGTTATAAAAGTAGCAATCTACAATAAGATTGTTAATATTGTCATTTAAGTTAATGGCTAGTCGGATGGAGATTTGGATTATAATAACATGGTCCATTTAGGTTGTAATAATGATTAAATTTAGATTGGTGAGTACGGGCTATATTGCCAATTTTAGACTTGATTATAATTGAGGTTAGTTGTATTTATAATTATGGTACTAGTAATGATTACTTAGACTTGCTAGACGGATTTTATTACTGTTAAATTAGCGGGTGCATTAATGACTAATTGCAATTGACGTGCTCATTCAGAATGGAACCCTTGTTAAAATAGATTGTAATCATTAACTAGTTTAGACTGGGTGATTGGTTGGGTTATGGACGATGTCGGATATTGGTTTGCGTCATCCATGGTCTTCATCCTTTGACACTTCGTCGACCTGTTGTTAGGGTATGGGTGTGGTTTTCCTCTCAGTATTCAGTTTCTAGCGCATCAGTTTTATCTAGATTCCTTGGTCCAGATAGGATGCATTGCGCCAAGGTTATTGACGCATCTATCACCTGGGAATGGAATGATTCTTGATGAGGGGATCATGGTGCACCCTGGGGGATAGCGATGAACAAGATCTTGGCCAGAGTAGGTGCTTTTGTGTAAGTGTTGTCGAGTGTGGAAGTTTCTATTGGCGCAAAGGTTGAATGCCTTCAGGCGTTAGGTCCACGCGCATTAAGGTTCTAAGTCCTTGTTCATCTAGGCCATGATGTTAGGATGGGGATGTTTTTCCTTAGCTTGTAGGCGTGGTCATGTTGCGTCAGGCGGGTAGTCGTCCTCCTTATTTTTTTGCGCATGTTTGTTAGTTGTCTTTGTGCCTCTATGTGGTGTCATAGTAACCTGTTGCATGGACTGCGTGCTTGCGTTCATCATCAGTGGTGTGTTTAAACTGTTGTCATCATCACCTTCTTGCCTCTTAACTCCTGAAAAAGAAAAAAAATTAAATTAAAAAAAAATTGCTTTGCTTGTTGTCGTAACGATGGGGTCGTTACAAAGAGGGAGTTACGAATCCAAAGGGGTTTTCCAAGTGGCAGCAGATTGAGAGAAGTTGTGGAGTTAAACTCATTTTAAAAAAAGACACATTCCATATTTATAGGAGAATATGTGAACACGTGTAGAATTGAATCTGACAGGTGGTCAGTGAGAAGGAGTCTCAAGGCAAGTGTCACAAGTACTAGGCAAAATAAAAAGAAGTCATGACAAGGGAATGGGACACCATTCCCAGGATGCGAACTAGTAGCTTGAGAAGGCTACACACTGAACTAACTTGACACAATGATTTTCTAATATTACACACAACAAGATGGTATTCAAAATTTTGCAAGAGGCAACGTAGGCAGCCCCTTGGATTCCAAATTCATCTCGTGGGTGAAATTTGTTGACAAAGACTCTAGTCTACGATTGGGAGGAACAAATTATTCAACGTGTGCTTTCCCCAAGTTCCATTTTTTACTTATTTATTATGAAAATGTTGATCTAAATGTTTACTATATGTTATTGTGCATTATTGTGACCAAAATTATTGGTTATGAAGTACTTTAAAGAATAAATAAATTGTACCAATATTAGATTTAAGTACTTTGTATGAAAAAATAGATGCATATCATAGTTTCATGCAAGAATACTTTTGAAAGAAAAAACAATAGTTATTATGTTCCTAGATCTACGGACATAATCGTATTACCAGTAGTAAACACATAAAAATCATGAGTAAAACCTAGATATTAAAAATAAGAAGTGTATTCGATTAAGAATCCTGTATTGAGGAAACATACTTCAACAAAGATACAAATAATAAATGTAGTATCCAGAAGGAATCAATACTAAATTAACAAAGTTTAAAAAATATATAAGTAATGAAAATCGTGTATGTTCAAAATCGATACTAAGTAAATCAAGTTTAATAAATATACAAGAATGAATGTGTATATCCAAGAAGGTATCAATACTATGTAAACATAGTACTTAAAATTTTAGAACTGTAATATGCGTAGACAATAGTCCTAAGTCACAATACTTTCATGATTGATTATACAAAATTAGTTGGTCGACTAGCTCGAAAAAATGTATAAAAATAGAAGCCACGTATTGTGATACTAGACTTGAAATTCAATTAAGTAATGGAACCCAAACACCTTTCCAAGCAAGGGTATTTCCGAGTTTCCATGGTACCAAACTCCTTGACACCTACATAATCGTAGCAAAACAATTTAGAATGTGGTATGATTTTTAATTAGTTAAACAAATTCAAGTTACACATGCAAATGGATATGAACTTACCATGGGTGTACAAAACACCTTTGTATTTCCTTCCGGTGCCTTTGAACTGCACTTGAATGTTGAGGGTTGTCAGATAGTTGATTGGTACCCCTCGCAAAAAAAACCAGAGCCCATCATTAGTTAAATACCCATGAATAAGTTTATCAAGGATTTAAATCATGACGCAATTACATAATATAAACCAAAGAACATTACTACTCTATGCGAACACTGCACCTGTGCAAATATTTTAACAGAAGTCCTAACTAAGTTTAGGATGAATACAATGATTTGAAAGGTTTTATTCATAGACAAGAAATGAGAGTAGTAAAGAAAAAGAATTATATAAATCTTGTTATGGTAAACTCGAACCAGAAAGTTCATAGAATTACTGGGTTCAAACGATAAGTCCATGAGGTCTAAGGAAAAACTCCTCGGACCATAGGCTAACTGGAAGCGAAATTTACCGTGATTGAAATACAATTTTACAATCATGACATTATATAGTAGATATATAGAGAAACAAGAAGTTCACCAAGGAAAATGTTACATAGAAATTTAAACAAAGTTGGCGGAATAACGTTTACACACAACTTTGAATTAATGGCTCAGATAATAAGTTAGAAGTATACAATTTACGAGTTATACAGGAAACCCTAACGAGTAAAGAAGATTTAATAATTTCTTACCAGTTAGGGATGACATAGACCAACCAACTACAAGTCTGCAAGGTTATGAAGGCCCTGGCTCTCGCAAATAATTCCATTGTAAACAAAAATAGGGTTTTGGATAATCATACCTCTAACTCTATAACTCAAGAACTTTCAAAGATATGGGAGGGTCCAATAAAATATTAAAATTCTTGAAAAAAAACCTCTAAGGATGAACGCAGAGCAGAGAAACAAAAATAAAAAGTGTGAAATGAGCCAAGTTTGAGAGAGGTCAGAAGGGTTAAGGATCCAACAAGGAAACCCTAACACCTATGAGAAAAATGATGCTACACGTATACATCCTTAGCACACCTGTCGATAAATTCTCATCCAGATGGTAACCCCACAGGTGGTGCATATAGGATCACTACATGGTAAATACCTCATATGATAGACTACTCAACGAAGAAAAGTTGGTAAGAAATTAAATTAAGAAATAGTACTATAACACGAGTTAATCTCTCGTAAAACCTCATAATAAACTCCCTTAAGTATGAGCTGTCATTTTGTATGCCAAGTTAAATGATATGCAATAAAATCTGTTTTAATTATGAGCTTACCTCAACATGAAAATACCATATAAACCTTGTACGCCGAATTGCGTGGACTCATATAAGGTATGATATGATTAAAGAGTTATAATAACAATGTTATAGTGTCGAGTGGGAACGTATAGACATAAGGGTGCTATAAAAAACAAACAAACCCTTGTGAGACCCTTGTACAGGGCATCAATCATGTCCTCAAATAGTAACGACTATAGATATAACCAATAGAATTTGAAACTTAGTAAAAACAAACATTTATAACTTATCAAGTACCTAGTCTTAGTGGAATAAGACTTAGAATAACTTTTATAAAAACGACATCTAGTGAATAGCTATATTGTTAAGTATCGAGTTGTTCAAATATTATTATAAGATACTATAACAAGTTATGATAAGTTATAAAGGACTTTCTGTGTAATCATTTAGTCTCTATGGTTTTTTCGTTCATAATAAAACGATGAAATAATAATGAGACTATCGTATGACA
>JZKD02S0812155.1:90204-108029 GCA_000966675.3 Picea glauca | reverse complement strand
TGTTGATAACCCGCCCATGTATGGTGTTGTTCTTGGTCGAGATTGGTGTTCAATGATTGGAGGATATATAACTAATGATGGGAGTTGCATGATGCTCCCAAATAAAGATGGAACAGTGATTAGATTATTAAGAGAATAGAGAAACATAGTATTTAAAAAAATAAAAAAAAAAGTAAACTGAGTACATTGATGCTAGAATTAGAAACTATGTAGTTTTCAACACAAAGCACATGAATTCTTTCAATCAAAATGAAGAAGATTGTTTTCAATTTTTTTGAAAATGTCATTTGATGGTGCTTTCTCTAAATATAGAATTGGAGTTGGTATTGTTTTAAAAATACATGATCCAGGCGGATATCGGTGGCCACCCACCTATTCCACTGGCTCAAAGAACAGTTTTCCATTTTGGATGGTTTTTACAATTTTTCGAGTCGCAAACTTCTGGGGTTGTTTTGAGGCACACGTATCAACTACCCCCAATGGGGCCCACAAACCTTTTGACGTTTCATCTTTCGAGGTGTTATTACTCTGTAAATTCCCAGAGGTTGTTATGAGGTAATAAGAAACTTATCATAGGTAACCTTAACCAACCACTTCGAAACTGGAAGCTAGCCCTACCAGTTTCAGAGAGGGTTCTCTCCGTGAGTTCTAGATCTGTTTGAGTTTTTAAAGATTTTAGGCTAGTTAGAAAGAATATAACCAAGTTGCTTGTATTGTTTTTAAATGAAGTGGCTGAATATCAATTATGCTTCTATTGGGATATGGGGTTTGTTTTTAAAAGATAGAAGTTAAAGACAACTTTACAAGACTCGTTTCACAGGGCGAGATAGTGCCAATGCTGGATTCTTTAGAAATAAAAATGGTGTATTGTTGAAAAGGTGAGATATCAGTTAAAACAAAAAAGAATTTAAGAATTTCTTTTTTATAACATCGAAGGAAGAACATTTAAATCTGTAAAAGATTAAGAACAGAGTACACAAATGTAAATTCTGCAACTTTAACTTCTTTTAAAGATTAGATTTTTGAAAGACAATAAGATAACCGAGAAAGAAAAAACTTGTACGCAGAAAAAGGTAACTTCACCAACAATTTGACACCCAATAATCCCATGAAAATTCTCTTTGTATTACTGGAATAACTTCTTGATACAAATTACACCAACAAGAGCATGCTCAGGTGTAAAGATCAACAACCCTTCCTACTTCTAAGTGAGAAATATTTATAATAAAAGTTACAATGACCATGTCATTAATGATCAGGACATGAAAGAGTCTGAGTCTAACTAGATAATCTAAAAAGATGCAAAAATGTAGTAACTGATGATGATGCATTGAATATCTCATGCTGATTTCGGGTTAGACCGTTGTTGAGTCATTCAGATGACCTCAACTGTGCTATACACTGAGATGGATGCTGAGGTGGATGATGCTTTGCCTTTACTCAATCAAATCACACAACTCATCCCATCTTTGTGTGCTTGGGATGGTAATTTTCAATAACCGTTGGTAAACTTTGTCCATCTTGGTGTATTTAGCAAAAGTCGGCTTGATGATGAAGACATACCTGATCTTGTGCTGAATGCTGAGGTCATGCTGCAGAGTCTCCAAGAATTCTTTTCCCATGATGCTGCTTTGTATCACTGAAAACTTGGAACTATATTTGGCCATGGTTGCAATCCTTTGCTTGTAATCGGACAGAGTCATTAGTTTATCATTTAGGACACGTACATCAAGAAGACCCTTTTCCTGTAAGGCTTCAATCTTGCTAAAAAATCTTTGAACTCCAATGTCCATGTTCTGAGCCTTTTCCTCCCACTGTAACATCAATCCTCTTTTAGTCAATACTCCTTTTACCTCGAGGATAGTCTCTGTTCTGTCTTTGAATTTCAATTCTTCCAGCTCTTCTTTAGTTTTGGAGTTCAGAAACTGGATGATCTCGTTAGCCGCTGAGGGAATATCACCCAACTCTGTTCTTATCCTGTCAATGGCTTGCCTACTCTTTAACACCAGATCATGTTGCTCAAACATGATTTGCACCATGGGAAAAATTTCATTTATGGATTTTGCAATATCTGTCCATATGTTTTCCTCAGCCTCTGCTAATGTCTTGCCTACCACTGTTTGTTTCTGGAGCTGTTGTATTTCCTGCTTAAGCTTCTCTGCTACCTGTCTCTCAACATTATATCTTGTTTGGAAAGAGGATTTGAGTTCCTGGAGATTTTCAACCTCCCTTTTCAATATATTAATCTCTGTCTCTTGCAAATTCTTTTCCCCCATGGACTTTGCTAGCTCCACAGTTTTTTCCAGTGCTGTCAATGGGGATGCTGATGGAATTTCTATTGTAGTGGTTTTTGCAACTACTGTTGTACTTACTTCTGAGATGGGAACTGCACTCAATTGGATGACTTCCATTGGTGTCATTTGTTCCTTTTATTTCAATAATCTTTCCAACTCTATCTCCATTTCTTTGAGCTGTGCGTTCTGCTGCATGATAAGCTTCATTAATTCTTCTTTCTCGTTTTTGGCTTCATCTACCTCTTTAGCTTGTGAATCCTCTGTTGGTGGAAATTTCAATTGTTTTCTCAAATATGCAATGTCAACATTCTTTTTCTTCAACATTACCTCTATTTCTTTAACATTCGAGGGATCGTACCCAATCTTAAGCACCAACTCCTCTAAGGATTTTATTTTATTATCCTTTGCAAAAGAGGATATCTTCTCCAACTTCAATTGGGTCTGAACATTGCTTAAAGACACTTGTAACTTAGTTGTAGTAGAGGAAGCATGTGCTAATGTGGAGAAGACCATTTCTCCAGTCTATCTGTGCAAATCCATCTGGTCAGCTGGATGGATTTGTTTAGTGTCAAAAACAATAGTTGACCTCTTGTAGTCAGTGATCTCTTTGGGGTGAGGCACCTGTGCTGGCAGGAATTCCAGATGAATTCTTCCTTTCTCTATATCAAAGGCTGACAATAGTTTGTGATGTGTTGTGGAAGCTTGCTTCCAGAACTGGGAGTAAGTGTTATTAGTCAGCATCTGGTTCTTCTTTTTAATCATATCATATTTCTCAAAGATGCTTACAAGTGCAGATCCTTGTGGAGTTTGGGTAGTCACAGCTATTTCTGTCTGCTTCTTTGAAGAAGAAGTTGACACCACTTGTTGTCTTCTCTCACTCACTATGGAAGAATAGGGGTCTTCCTCACCAGACATGTGAGTAGCAGGAGTGGTTTTGGGTTTCTTGCTGTATACTCGAAATTCTTCTGCTGATACCTCAGTGATTGAAGGTGAATCATCCTTTCTTGGCCTTTTTTCCTTGGGTATTTGAGGAGTAGCAGTCGGTGAGATAGATACTGAAAGAGATTCCTGTGGCTCTGTATCTACTAGAGTATTTACTTCCCATTCTGTCTGGTTCACATATTTTTCGATTTCTTGCTCGAGGGTGTGGGCATAGGGTGAAATTTTGTTCTTGGATCTCATCTCTACAATGATACCACTGGTGTCATATCTCCAAATAAAGCTGGTGCTGAATTTCATCTCCTTCAACAATTTGTCTTCCTCTTCCCCAACAACTCGACTATTGCAGATAAATGGGCCTATTTGTCCTTTGATCCTCATTTGCTGTTTTTTCTTCAGAGACACAAAATGGATGTCATATGAGTTTATCATCTGACGAATATATTCCAGTGTGAATATTCGAACACGCACATACCTAGGCAACTTGTATGGAGCTAGTTCACACCCATACACTCTGATTTCCATGTGATTCTGGTATAGAAACCAATCTCCAGTCTTTGCTAGATCTTAAAGGTGGAGAGCTCTTTGAATTTATTCACTGGTCCTCGACTCAGGTCTTCCACTAAGAATGCCTACAACTGGATGCTAAAACAATTCAATGAATTGTTTAAAAGTGAACTCAGTGGAGTTTATCATGAGCAACGACGTCCATAATGTGATTTCTTGAGGTTTTTCTTCCTTGTCCATCTTCTGCATTGAGAAAGAGAACCTATACGCCTGAAAAAAAATGAAAGTGTAAGCCAATATGGATGAGTACCAGAACATTCCCTCTGTGGAGAATTGTGAAAACTACTCGTGAATGTTCTTCGTCAGGAAACTACTGTAGTCGAACTGAGTGGTGGATTTTTCCTCGGTAGAGAAAATGGACAGAAAACCCAATATAGGCTCATCCACCCATGCATTTGAAAAATAACCAAGAAGAAAACAGAGTGATGAAATGAATTGGTTTCCCTTTTCTGAGAACGGGGAGGAAGGATAGGGGGGATTTGATTTGGGGAACTGAGCATCCTGTGGGAGAAAAAATTCAAATATATGGGCTCTTTGAGGAAAAGATAATTTCTAGTATAACTTTTTTATGATTTCGATATTGAAAGGGGATGCAGATTCATTTCTGGGTATATGCATCATCTGATAAATGGCCTCTGGCATGATGAAGAACATAGTTTCTTCTGATGACGAGACTATGGCTCTCTGGTCGGGAAGGTAATGACCCTGGCATTTGAGGGAAAATTCAGGGAAATGATGGACCTGGGGATAAAGATATAAAGGAATATTGGACTCCCAGAGCCCGATTCTATCGCTCTGATCTAAGAAAGTGTCTTTGAACCATGACTGCAACTCCATGAAGTCAACTTCGTACCTTGTGTCTGATATCAGATGATCTTTGTCGGCCAATGGGATCTTGTCGAGGTCGACATCAGGTGGGAGGAAAGGATTATCCCCATCTTCTACCTTCTTGATTTTGGCGCCATTGCTGTGAAGAGTACCTGCAATTCAAACAAAATGTTAGTGGTAATGGCTGAGGCTGGGTGAGGAGTTGTAGAGGCAGAGGAAAATGAATCTCTTGATACGCAGGGAATGTGAATGGAATGGGAGACAACTGAAACAGGGTTGAATTTGAGTGGACGGGTATCCATTTGGGCGAACAAGGACAGGTCAGATGGATAATGGGTATGTGCCTAGTCATAAATGGCCAACAGGTCGTTTAGAGCATGAGAGTGCAGGATGAAGGACATCTGAAGTGTACCTCTGGTCGACGTGTGCACTAGTGATTGGAAGGCGAACAAGAAAGATATTACCTATAATGGTTAAATGGATGGGACATGTTGACAGGGTCATGACATCGAACTTTCAGAGGGTGGTGGTGAATCGTAACACTGATAGGCAGTAAAATTTTGGAGAGGGGGAGTTGGGACACAATGAGGTGATGCCACATTGTGATGGGGTATGCCTGGATTTGTTTCATTCCAGAACCCCCCCCTCCCCCTTCAGTTAAAGGCAGAAAAGTAGGGGGGGTCTGGGATTCCTTGCTGACCGCTGATCTAGGTGCAGACAGATCTGGCGTTGATCTGGGCGCATTGTTTAATATCATGTCGGACCGCCCCCCTCCGTTAAAAGCAGAATGGTCGGGGGGGTCCAGAATCTTCTGTGGATCATCCGATTGCACGCTGGTGGGATGGTCGTAGATCTGAGTGCACATCTTAAACTTCTTTTCAGACCCCCTCCCCACCGTTAAAGGTTGAACGGTTGGGGTGGTCCAAAATCTTTTCAGAGTCGTAGACCAGGGTGCTCATCGCTCAGTCATAGATCTAGGCCCGATATTTAATTTTCCAGGGCACTATTCAACATATGGCGCGGGAATTAGGCTTACTAACTTTTTATGGGTTTTGCGCACTGCTTCTTCTGTTCTTTATCACCATGGGATTAGAAAAACACTTCATCATCCAAAATATTTCAGTTTTCATCAATCATCATACATATTTGTTGAAAAGAAATTGTTTAACCTATGTCCTAACCTACATCATTTACACCTTTAGCCCAACTTAGACTATTGGACTAAGAAAATACTCTACCTAGGGTCTATTTGACCAAGATTAGGCTTTTTGGTCAAATTTATTCACTAACTAACCTATCATCTTGACTAAGATTAGACAGTTTAGTCAAGCTTATTCACTAAGACTATCAACATCAATTTAAAAGGACTTGGCCATGCTTAAACTGTATGGACCAAGCCATTGTTATTGCATGAGGCTTCATTTAATTTCTTTTATGCCCTCTTTTATTCTTTTATCATTTTCTTTTTCTTTTCTTTTCTTTCTTAATGTAGTAGTCTCTGCAAATCAAAAACACTAAGGGGAACAAAAATACAATCAACAGTTGATCTTATAAATTATAGGGTTATAACAATGGCTCCACCTGGGGATGGTATCCTCCTTGCAAGATGCCAATGATTCTGTTTCTTGTTGTCTTGAAAGGATTTCTCTAGAGTTTCTTTTGCTACCTGACTTGCTTTATTTCAAAACTTTGATGGCATTATTCAATGTCTTAGGGCCTTCTTCGCGGGCTTCAAACACCTAGAAAAAAACACCTACACCTAAAAGACTTTTGAAAGAAATGATATATACAATGAAATGGAAAGGTGATCTCTCTATTGAGGTGGCAATTAATGCTTCAACATCCTGCCATTTATGGGTCCCCCTGGCAGGTCTGATCCGTCACCATTTGCAAGTAGGAAAGCATTATTTTCTCTGAAGGCCTGAATGGTGTAAGGACCCTTCTGCAAGCTATCGAACTTCCCATGTTTACCTTTATCTTCATTTCTAGAGTCACACCTCAAAACTAGATCACCCAATTCAAAGTTATCCTCTTTGGTTCTCTTGTCATAAATCTTTTTAATAGTTTCCTGGATCAATTGAGTTCTATTGTAGACTTATTCTCTGGATTGCATTAGGTGGATCATTTTATTTATTCTTTGCTAGACATCATTTGGTTCTTCTTGTGTTTCCTACAATAGTTTCATAACCGATACTCCTAATGAAAGGGGAAAAACTACCTCAATGCCATACACCAATTGGTATGGAGACATACCAATCGATCTTTTGGTGCTGATTCTGTCAGCCCAGAGTGCGAAGACCAACTTATTATGCCATGATTTCTTGTTTTCCTGCAGTGTCTTTCTGAGAATGTTCACCAGACTTTTGTTAGAAGACTCAACTAGCCCATTTCCATGTGGGTAATAAGCCATCGAGTGTCCCAACGTAATATGATATTGATTACAAAAATCTATGAGCCTTTTGGATCTGAAAGCCACTGCATTATCAGTTATAATTTTTCTGGCACATAAAAAATGAGATAAAATGTTAGTTTCTAGAAACTTGATGATGATAGAGTCAGTATCTTGCCTGCATGGTACATCCTCGATCCACTTGGTGAAGTAGTCTGTGGCCGTGAGGATCCATTTATGTTGGTCCGAAGAGGGAGGATGTATTTCACCAATGAAGTCTTACCTCCACTGTTAGAAAGGAGATTCCACAGAGATGGGTTTCATTGGGAGTCGCAAAAGCTTCCTTTTCCCTTCAAAGATCTAACACTGATGGAAAGAAGAAACTTTCTGGTGAACTTCAATAAACAGAGTAGGCCAGTAAAATCTAGCTCTCAGAATCTTATTAGTTTTGGTCTTCCAACTCAGGTGCCCACCACAGTCTCTTGCATGGAAATCTTGAAGAACTTTGTCAGCTTCATATTTTAACAAGAAGTTAAGAAAAATACCACCAGGATCTTTCCAATAGAGATTTCCTTCCAAAATACAAAATTTCAATGCTTTCAATTTAATAAATCTAGCTTTGGTCCTAGTCAAACCTGGAGGAGCCTGTAAATTGTGGAGTACAAACATGAGGTCTGCGTACCAAGGGGAATTTAAGAATGCCTCTTTTATGTTTTGAGTCACCTGCTCTTCCGGTCCGTCTACTGCAGCCAAAAAGTTAATATCTAAAGCATGGAAATTAGACTCAGCCATCAGTTTGGCCAAACCCTGTCCTTTGATCAGTTTAGTAGGTTTTATCTCGACGTCATATTCCAGAATGACCACAATCCATTTTTCTCTTCTTCCATATAGATTATCCTAGGTTAGAATATCCTTCACCACAACATTAGGGACGTAGGCAATTGTGTGAGAATGAAGAATAAAGACCCTAAAATATTTTATAGCCTTTACCAGGGCAAAGGCTTGTCTACCCATAATGTTATAATTCAATGTTGTGTATCTTAAAGGTTTGCTGAAAAAGGCTATACATTGCTCGTACCCTTCACTATTTTTCTGCAACAATACTGCTGCTATAGTGTGCTCAGATGCGAAAGAGAAAAGATACAAGTCTTTGGTATAGTTTGGGATAATCAGAACTAGATATTGGGTGAGCACATGTTTCACTTTCTCATATCACTGTTTGGAGTCGTCATTCCATTTGAGTTTTGTGTCCTTTTTCAACATATTGGTAATATTCCTGAGAAGCTTGGCCAAGTTTGGTTTGAATATTCTAAGGAAATTTATTTTTCCAATGAAAGATTGCAATTCTTTGATGTTCCTAGGGTGTTCCACCTTCTGGATAGCTTCTATCCTACTGGGATCTATTTTAATTCCGTCTTTTGAGATTATGTGTCCCAACAGTTTACCTACCTCTAACCCGAAAAAGCTTTTCTTAGGATTTAATGAAATCCCAAATTTCCTGCATTTCTCAAACACACATCTGAGGTGGAGCAAATGTTTTTCGTTGAATTTGGAGTAGACAGTTACATCATCCATATAAATGACTATAAATTTCCCAGTCTCATCCACAAAGGAAATATCCATTGCTCTTTGGAAAGCAGCTCGAACGTTCATCAAACTGAAAGGCATATTCACATACATGAAGGCGCCCCAGGGTATGGTAAAAGTTGTCTTCTCTTGATCTTTCGAGTGGACCAAGACTTGGTTGTAACCAGAGAAACCATCCAGTAAGGAGATCCTACTAGATCTAACCACCCTTTGTAAAATGTGGTCCATTTTGGGTAAAGGGTAATTGTCTTTGAGGGAGACTTTGTTTAGATTTCTGAAATCTATACAGAGCCTAATCTTGCCAGTTTTCTTCCTGGTTGGAACTAGATTGGAAACCCATTTGGAAAACCTCAAGAGGACTATAATCTTGGCATCATACATCTTCTTGATTTCTTTCTCTATCAGGGGAAGCAACTTGGGATTAATTCTCCTAAGTTTTTGTCTGAAAGGTTTATGTTCTTCTTTTATGGGAATCTGGTGTTGTATGATGCTTGTGTCATAGGATTTTAAGTCCTCATAGCCCCAGGCGAAAACATCTATATATTCCTTAAAAAGTTCAATGTATTTGATTTTTTTCTCTGGTGGCAGTGATTTAGATAGTTTTATCATTTTGGGGTTTTCTTCTGTTCCTATGTTGCAATCTTCAACCTCTTTATCACTAGCTTCAATTTTTGGTTTTTTGGCTACATCGTTAAAATTAAACAAGTGTTCCAACAAAACTAAACCACTAGGTAACACGTTATTTTTCAACTGTAGGATATCAAAATCTACATCATTTTCATTGATTTCTTCAGTATCTATTGTATTTATGCTACCATTACAAAAAATAGATCTATTTACAACTTCTTCATCATGTTCTAAATCTATGTTCGTACATTCGAAATCATTTTTACATTGTAGGAAATCTTCAATTTGATCGTCATTTCCAAATACCTACCAATATCTGATATTGTCAAGAACCATTGGTCTGTACTTCACCTCCACTGTGTACTTGCGAGTGGGATGAAAAGGGATTTTACAAGTAGCCGCTGATGTGGCCAGTCCGTCTGCGAGTATATTTTTTCCTCTAGGCATCACCTGCAAATCATCCTCAGTAAAGCATTGGAGAGCATCTAAAACAATGTTTCTATAGGCTCTAAGTCTGGGATGTTTTGCTGCATACTCACCTTTGATTTGCTTGATAATTAATTCAGAATCACCCCTCACCATTATCTTCTTAGAACCAACTTTCTTCAATAATTTCAGGTTGAGCATTAGAGCCTCATACTCAACTATGTTGTTAGTACATTGGAAGTTCAGTTTATAGGAATGATTCTTGGAGTACTTTGATCTATGGTTATGCATCCACACTCTAGACCCAACTCCTTCTTTACTCACATCACCATTGAAGTCCATGCTCCAGAAGTCTGTTGTCAGTTCCTCATTTTCTTCAACCATGGGGTTTCTCACTTCGACAAAAGCTTTATCATCCTTTGAATTAGGTGCATCATCCTCCATTTGTGCGATTTGTTCCTCAACGCCACCATCGTTGTATAGGATAAAAGAATCCAGATTAGAGTGTGCAGTGTATAGTGGGTAATTGTGTGGCTTTTCCTAGCTATTGACCATATATTTCATCAGTGTTTCTCTGTAAAGTCTTCTCTGTTGACCGAAAACTGGAATGGTGACATAGGATATATCTAGCTGCAGGGTTCCTCTCAATTTATCTCCCCGAGACCTTGATAGCAACATACCATACTTGGGGGGAATATCTACCATGATGATGTCCATCACCAAAATTTTCGTCGGAATTTGAGCCAAGGTGATGCATAAGTCTTGAATTAGGCCTATACATTTGACCTTGCTAGAGTCGAAAGAATGCAAATCTTTGTAGGGTTTGGTGACCTCGAGTCCCAACTTTTCCATCACGGATTTGGGAATTAGGTTGTGAGAGGCTCCTGAATCTAGCATAGTGTTGTGTAATATCAGATTGTGGATATTTAGGCTAATGTAAAAAGGAGCCAAAAAGCCATTACCAATTTGACCGTCAACTTCAGGACCGAGCAGGATCTCAGGTCAATCATCGACAAGGTTTACCATGTTAGAGTGGTGTACAGATCCAACATCCAAGGCTTTGGTACCTATATCAGGTTTGATGCTTAAACATGTCATCACATGAGACCTATAAGTGTTCTTATTCATTAGCTCGGATAAGGGAATAGGAATCTTCAATTTTGCTAGTTCCCCTTTGAGGCTGAAATGAATGATGGTTTTGTTTAAACTCTATACTTATGATTTATCGATAGAAACTCTATGGACAGGTGCATCTGTTTGAATGGTTGATGAAACTTCTGTTCGACTTGTTCTCTTAAGGATTTATGGAGTTTTTTGCGCAAGAGATTCAACGTCATTCCACTCAGGGGTTTTCTTGGGAAGGTTTTCTGAGGTTTTCTTGGTTTCAACAACCTTCTTTGGAGAATTCTTGTTAGCCTTCTTGCTTCTCAGGTTATACTGCCTATGAATATCCATTATAGCATTCTAAAAGGCTTGTTGTTCTATTTTCTTGACTTCCTCATTTATCTCTGTTTGTGACAGGAGAAATATTTCATGTTCTTCCTCAGTGAGAAAAATAGATTCATGATCATGATCATGATCACGCATTAGATTTATATGAGCATCATCAAACTCCTCAATAACTTCCTCCCCATCATCAACATAGTTTTTCTAGAGAGGTGGTCTAATCTATTGATCAGGTCCTTGTTGTTCCCATTGATCCCTAAAATCTCTTTGTCTAATCTAGGGTGGATTTCTCCTAAAGTTCGAGTTTCTGATTTGAGGGGCGGCTTGGTTCTCCCTAGGTGGGTTCCTAACAGTTATGGTGAGTATCTCCATCATTTTCTCCATAGCTCTGGCTAGAGAATCTAATTTGGCATCAGATGAGGAAGTAGAAGGTTCTTCCTTGATGGTGACCCTATTTTCTATTCTCTGCCTGGCCCTTCTGGCCAAAAGGTTTGCTTCTACACTGACGACACTTCTTTGCATGTCTTCCAAAGTTGTTGCATTTCTATCCCTTAATTTATATGACATGTTAGCGTCAAAACCATCAGGGAACTTTATTAATGCCAAACCTTGGGGTGGTTTGATTTCAGTCGGGATGGCATTGTATAGATTGTTGAAACAAGTGCAGTAATCCTACACTGTCTCTCCTTGGTTCCTCCTAATGTTCTCATATTCTGACAGAATCTGGAGAGGGTTTTTCTTTACCTCCCACCTGTCAAGGAAAGTCCTATGAAAACCAGGAATATCAATAATGGTAGCAACACATAGAGTTTTGAACCACTTTTTAACTTCTCTGACCAGACTTTGTGCAAATAACCTCATCTGCACATCGACTTCGTCCAATTCATGTAGGTCAAAGTAATTGCTCATTTTGTCAACATGTTGTTGTGCATTTAAAGGTCCAGAACCATCAAACTATGGAAGTCTAGTTTGATAATCTTGGGGCATGTCATGTAAAGGAGAAACCAATACCAATGGAGAATATCTTGCCACCATGATTGGTGGAGGAGGCTGAACAACAACCTGTGTGACAGGAGAGGAAATGCCTGAAGATATAGAGGACGAAGGGCTTGGAGGAATGGAGTAACATGGTGTAATTTTAGTAGAAACTGCAACGATGGTTAAAACAGGAAGTTCGACGGATTGCTAAAGATGGAGCTTGTCTAAGGCCTGACCAAGATTTGTGACTAGGTCTTCGAGCTTATCGGTCTTGGAGTGAAAATGTTGCTCAACTTCATCTCTAGGATAAAGTATCTCAGGGGTCCTAGGTTGAAAAACGGTTTGGTCTAAGAACGTTTCACTGACAAAACTGTCAGATTTTGTCCTGAAAAGACTTGTTTGAAAGGGTATCTCAAACTCAAGGTATGGAAGAACAACTAACTTTTCAGGGGTGGAAAAATACCTCAGAAGTGGGATGTTACTCCTCGAAATTTCTACAGTACCTTTCTTCCTGAGTAGTCTTTCGATATTATCTATTACTTTTGTAGGTTCTGGGTCAGGATGAGATCTGGTAGAAATTCTTTTGGGAGTCAGAACTGATGATTTTATTCTACCTTTGGAGACTTGGTTATTTATGCACAAACTTTAACAACCTATGAACATTATTTCTAGGTAAATATTAGGGTTTGTGTTTTTTCCAGAAATAAAGTCGTCTTTGTTTTAGGGGAAAGAAAACAAGGGGTGGAAAGTTTGTTTTAGTTCTTCCCCAGTGGGGTCGCCATTTATGTTATCACTCTGTAAATTCCTAGAGGTTGTTATGAGGTAATAAGAAACTTATCAGAGGTAACCTTAACCAACCACTTTGAAACTGGAAGCTAGCCTTACCAGTTTCAGAGAGGGATCTCTCCGTGAGTTCTACATCTGTTTGAGTTTTTGAAGATTTTAGGCTAGTTAGAAAGAATATAACTGAGTTGTTTGTATTGTTTTTGAATGAAGTGGTTGAATATCAATTACGCTTCCATTGGGCTATGGGGTCTATTTATAAAAGATGAAGTTAAAGAAAACTTTACAAGATTCGTTTCACAGGGAGAGATAGTGCTAATGCTGGATTCTTTAGAAATAAAAATGGTGTATTGCTGAAAAGGTGAGATATCAGTTAAAAAAAAAAATCATTTAAGCATTTATTTGTTATAACATCGGAGGAAGAACATTTAAATCTATAAAATATTAAGAACATAGCACACAATGGTAAATTATGCAACTTTAACTTCTTTTAAAGATTAGATTTTTGAAAGACAATATGATAACTGAGAAAGAAAAAACTTGTACACAGACAAAGGGAACTTCACCAACAATTTCACACGCAGGAATCCTGTGAAACTTCTCTTTGTATTACTGGAATAACTTCTTGATACAAATTACAGCAACAAGAGCATGCTCGGGCATAAAGATTAACAACCCTTCCTACTTCTAAGTGAGAAATATTTATAACAAAAGTTACAATGAACCTGTCATTAATGATCAGGGCATGAAAGAGTTTGAGTCTAACTAACTAATCTAATAAGATGCGGAAATGTAGTAATTGATGATGATATGTTGAATGTCTCATGCTGATTTCGAGGAAGACTATTGTTGAGTCATTCAGATGACCTCAACCATGTTGTACATTGAGCTAGATGCTGAGGTGGATGATGCTTTGCCTTTAATCAATCAAATTTCATAGCTCATCCCATCTCTGTGTGCTTGGGATGGTAATTTTCAATAATCGGCGGTAAACTTCGTCCATTTCAGTGTATTTATAAAAAGTCAGCTTGATGATGAAGACATACTTGATCTCGTTTTGAATGCTGAGGTCATGCTGCAGATTCTCCAAGAATGCTTTGCCTGTGATGCTGCCCTATATCCTTGAAAACATGGAACTATCTTTGGCCATGGTTGCAATCCTTTGCTTGTAATCGGACATAGTCATTAGTTTATCATTTAGGACATGTAGATCAGAAAGACCCTTTTTCTGTAAGGATTCAATATTGATAAAAAATATTTGAACTTCAATGTCCATGTTTTGCGCCTTTTCCTCCAATTGTAACATCAATCCTCTTTTAGTCAATACTCTTTTTAACTCGAGGATAGTCTTTGTTTTGTCTTCGGCTTTCAATTCTTCCAGCTCTTCTTTGGTTTTAGAGTTCAGAAACTGGATGATCTTATTGGCCATTGAGGGCATGCCACCCAGCTCTATTCTTATCCTGTCAATGGCTTGCCTACTCTTTAACACCAGATCATGTTGCTCGAACATGATTTGCACCATGGGAAAAATTTCATTTATGGATTTTGCAATATTTGTCCATATGTTTTCCTTGGCCTCTGCTAATGTCTTGCCTGCCACTGTTTGTTTCTAGAGCTGTTGTATTTCCTGCTTAAGCTTATCTGTTTCCTGTCTCTCAACATTATATCTTATTTGGAAAGAGGATTTGAGTTCCTGGAGATTTTCAACCTATTAATCTCTGTCTCTTGCAAATTCATTTCCTCCATGGACTTTGCTAGCTCCATAGTTTTTTCCAGTGCTGTCAATGGGGCTGCTGATGGAATTTATGCTGTAGTGGTTGTTGGAACTGTTGTTGTACTTACTTCTGCAATGGGAACTGCACTCAATGGGATGACTTCCATTGGTGTCATTTGTTCCTTTTCTTTCAATAATCTTTCCAACTCTATATCCATTTCTCTGAGTTGTGTGTTCTGCTGCATGATAATCTTCAACAATTCTTTTTTCTCGTTTTCGGCTTCAACTACCTCTTTAGCTTGTGAATCCTTTGTTGGTGGAAATTTCAATTGTTTTCTCAAAGATGCAATGCCAGCATTCTTTTTCTTCAACATTTCCTCTATTTCTTTAACATTCGATGGATCGTACCCAATCTTAAGCACCAACTCCTCTAAGGATTTTATTTTATTATCCTTTGCGAAAGAGGACATCTTCTCCAACTTCAATTGGGTCTGAACATTGCTTAAAGACACATGCAACTTAGCTAAGGTAGAGGAAGCATGTGCTAATGTGGAGAAGACCATTTCTCTAGTCTATCTGTGCAAATCCATCTAGTCTGTTGGATGGACTTGTTTAGTGTCAAAAACAATAGTTTACCTCTTGTAGTCAGTGATATCTTTGGGGTGAGGCACCTATGCTTGCAGGAATGCTAGATGCACTCTTCCTTTCTCTGTATCAAAGGCTGACAATAGTCTATTCTATGTTGTGGAATTTTTCTTCCAGAACTAGGAGTAAGTGCTATTAGTTAGCATCTGGTTCTTCTTTTTAATCATACCATATTTCTCAAAGATTCTTACAGGTGCAGATCCTTGTGGAGTTTGGGTGGTCACAACTATTTCTGTCTGCTTCAAAGAAGAAGAAGTTGACACCACCTGTTGTCTTCTCTCAATCATTGTGGCAGAGTAGGGCTCTTCCTCACCAGACATGTGACTAGCAGGAGTGGTTTTGGGTTTCTTTCTATATACTCAAAATTATTCTTCTAATACCTTAGTGATTGAAGGTGAATCATCCTTTCTTGGCATTTTTTCCTTGGGTATCGGAGGAGTAGCAGTCGGTGAGATAGATACTGAAAGAGTTTCTTGTGGCTCTATATCTACCAGAGTATTTACTTCCCATTCTGTCTGGTTCACATATTTTTCATTTTCTGGCTCGAGGGTGTGGGCATAGGGTAAAATTTTGTTCTTGGACCTCATCTCTGCAATGATCCCATTGGGGTCATATCTCCAAATAAAAATAGTGTTGAATTTCATCTCCTTCAACAATTTGTCTGCCTCTTTCCCAGCAGTTCGACTGTTGCAGATAAATGGGCCTATTTGTCCTTTGATCCTCATCTACGTTTTTTCTTCAGAGACACAAAATGGATGTCATATGAGTTTATCATCTGATGAATATATTCCAGTGTAAATATTTGAATAGGCACATACTTAGGCAACTTGTATGGAGCTAGTTCACACCCATACACTTTGATTTCCGTGTGATTATGGTATAGAAACCAATCTCCAGTCTTTTCTAGATCTAAAAGGTGAAAAACTCTTTGAATTTTTTCATTGACCCTTGACTCAGGTCTTACACTAAGCATGCCTACAACTAGATGATAAAACAATTCAATGAATTGTTTAAAAGCGAACTCAATGGAGTTTCTCTTGAGTAGCGACGTTTATAATGTGACTTCTTGAGGTTTTCCTTCCTTGTCCATCTTCTGCATTGAGAAAGAGAACCTATCCACCTGAAACAAAATGAAAGTGTAATCCAGGATGGATGAGTACCCGAACATGCCCTCTGTGGCGAACTGTGAAAACTGCTCATGAATGTTCTCTGCCAGGAAAGTGTTGTAGTCGAACTGAGTGGTGGATTTTTCCTTGGTAGAGAAAATGGATAGAAAACCCAATATAGTCTCATCCACCCACACGTCTGAAAAATAACCAAGCAGACAACAGTGTGATGAAATGACTTGGTTGCCCTTTTCTGAGAATAGGGAGGAAGGATAGGGGGGATTTGATTTGGGGAACTGAGCATCCTGTCGGAGAAAAAATTCAAATATCTGGGCTCTTTGAGGAAAAGATAATTTTTGGTATAACTTTGTTATGATTTCAAGATTGAAAGGGGATGCAGATTCATTTTTGGGTATCTATATCATCTGATCAATGGCCTCTGGTGTGATAAAGAACAAAGTTTCTCCTGATGACAAGACTATGGCTCTCTGGTCAGGAAAGTAATGAGCCTGGCATTTGAGGGAAAATTCAGCGAAATGATGGACCTGGGGAAACAAATATAAAGGAAGATTGGACTCCCTCAAGCTCAATTTGATTGCTCTGATCTAAGAAAGTGTCTTTGAGCCATGACTACAACTCCGCGAAGTCAACTTCGCACCTTGTGTCTGATATCAAATGATCTGTGTCAGCCACTGGGATCTTGTCGAGGTCGACATCAGGTGGGAGGAAATGATTCTCTTTGGCTTCTGCTTTCTTGGACTTTGGTGCCATTACTGTGAAGAGTACCTACAATTCAAAAAAAATGTTAGTGGTAATGGTTGTGGCTGGGTGAGGCATTGCAGAGGTGGAGGAAAATGAATCTCTTGATACGCAGGGAATGTGAATGGAATGGGAGATGACCGAAATGGGGTTGAATTTGAGTGGATGGGTATCCATTTGGGTGAACAAGGACATGTCATATGGACAATGAGTATGTGGCCAGTCATAAATGGCCAACGGGTCATTTAGGGCATGAGAGTGTGGGATGAAGGACCTCTGAAGTGTACCTCTAGTCGACATGTGCATTGGTGATTGGAAGGCAAATGGGAAAGATATGACCTGTAACGGTTAAATGGATGGGACATGCTGACGGGGTCATGACGTGGAACTTGCAGAGGGTGGTGGTGAATTGTAACGATGATAGGTGGTAAAATTTTGGAGAGGGGGAGTTGGGACACAATGAGGTGACACCATGTTGCGATGGGGCCCACCTGGATTTGTTTCATTCCAGACCCCCCTCCTTCCCTTTAGTTAAAGGAAGAATAGTCGGGGGGGTCCGAGATTCCTTGTTGACCGTTGATATGGGCACATTGTTTAACATCATGTCAGACCCCCCCTCCCCCTCCGTTAAAAGAAAAATGGTCGGGGGGGTCCAGAATCTTCTGTGGATCATCCGATTGCACACTGGTGGGATGGTCATAGATCTGAGCGCACATCTTAAACATATTTTCAGACAC
>JZKD02S0812155.1:53728-74923 GCA_000966675.3 Picea glauca | reverse complement strand
CCAAAATCTTTACTCATTTGGCATTCTTTTGTTGTTTCATTTTTATAAGATTGTGATGATATTATAATGACTGTCATTGAGTCCTTAATACATTGGTGGTTTGATGTTCTATAGTCTTTCATCGTATTCATTGGCGCTTTGGTTTCATGAAAACATATTGACATTGTGGTTAGACCCTTGGCGCAATCATTTCATACAACATATATTTGTTATGATCGAATCCGTGGTGTTGATTCCGAAACAATTTTTTTGATTTTAAAACCATGCAAATACTATTGCTTGTGTAAAAATTTGGGCCGACTTACCATATTTTTCATTAATTGTTTGAATGGAATTTGATTTTAACACATTGCAATAGTGATTTGAATCACCATATGCACCATCGATTGTACATTTGAATATGATTGTTTTACATGGGCTGATCTGGTTCCACCACCCTCGCACACTTTGGCATTAATGCTTGCCTCCTATCCCAGGTCACCTCTGCTGGTTTTGGGGAAGTCTGTGAGCTATTCGATCCTACGTTTACCCTAACCAAACCCTTGTGCATTTACCCTACTCACTATGTTCCCTTGCCTATGGAACCTATGGTGCATATAGAGCCTAATGGCAGCCAAGAACTCTTGCTTTTCGACAATGCTCGTGAAGATTTGGAAAATAGTGGCTGGCTGGTGTTTATCCAAAGATTTGAGGGTTTTAACCTTTCGGTTGCCTAACAATTCACCCTCACCTTCGATGGTTACAGGGCTAAGGTCAGAGAAATATAGCTCGAGATAAATGAAGAATTCCTAAGTTCGGCTACAGGCTTACCAGCTACAGGGAAAAGGTGGTTTAAAAATTCCAAAGTGGACGAGGTGTCGTGGCCGCTCCTATTCACATCAAGAAGTATTGTAAATTGTGATAGAGGTATGCCTGTCGCTAACCTCAAACCCAGGTGGCATGATCTTTTGGCAATTGTTAAGCAGTTTGTGACCTGTGAAGGTTGTTATGGCTTGGTATTTCTGTATCACCTTCGGTTGTTGATGAATTTTATATGCCACATTATCTCTTACGTAGTCTTTACAAAATTTCCAAACGATTCAAGTGTGAGGAGGCTGATAGCATACTTTTTCATCACTGCTTGATCAAACTCATTATTGTCCACCATTTGAGCCTTAGTGGTGATAGTTGGCAAGCCTTCCTATTAAGGAATGACTTTGCCACTCTCGAGTCTGTTCAAATTGACCAGGTTGTGGTCACTGAAACCCTGGTTATGCCTATCGTGCCATCTCCTACCCGTCTACCCTCTATCAAACCCTCAAATTGTGTCGACCTTGACCTACCCGATATCATGGCCGACTCATGTGCTAAAGACAATACTAAGACCTCTAAGAAGCCCGTGAGAAACAAAGGTAAGGGTGATACTGCTGTCAACAATAAGGGGAAGAAAAATGCATGATGGATATCCAGATGTGCTAGGAACAAACCCAAGCAAAACGTTGACCAAAAGCCTATAGTGCTGAGGGAGGACTCGGACTCTGAAATTGAACATTTCTTGACTGAGGAATATCCCTATTCTCATGTCCTATGCTCTATGGAACCCTATGAATATGTTTCCAATTTACATCCATGCCTCAAGAACGATCCTAAATTCCCGGGAATTAGGCTTCATAGTCAAACCCCTGGTAACTTGAAAGAACCCTCGCCTGTGATGCCAAATCAACCACCTTGCACTCAATGTAATTCCTAGCTTGAACGTTATTACACCAACGTTCCCCTATTGCAATCTAAGATCAAATCGTTAGAGGAACAAGTTACAGTGCTGTCAAAGGAGAATGACAGGCTACAAACCAACGAGAAGAAACAAAAAACCACCAGTTCAATTGTCTTCAGAAATGTCGAAGAAAAAATGGCCTTTGTCACTTCAAAGTTATCATGATCGAATCATTTTCTTACTACCCATGTATGTTTTTCAATATCTATTTTTTTTATGATTTGGTTGAATTAATATAACCGATTGGGTTTGTCTTCAATTAGTTCTGTTCGTTTTTAATAAATTCAAAACGATTCTGTTATTTTCATTTTACCAAAAATCATTTCGTTATGAATCATATACAAAATATTTGTTTGCTAAACTCAGACACATCTATGATTTGGTTAATGCGATTTTATTCTTCTCAGATTAGTATAAACGATTGATTTGTTTTCGATTCTGTTTGGTTTTCTTTTGAAACAATTTTGTACATTTGAATCAGGGTAGTTGATTGGGTTTTCTTTCGATTAGCTCAGTTTGTTTTAAATAGATTCAAAACAATCCCGTTGACTTCGATTTACCAGAAATGATTCTGTTTTGTTTTGAATAAATATTTTCGTTTGGATTATGATTGAATTCGACCTGTATAAAAGATTTGTGTGCTAAAATCGTGTAGCTATGTTTTGATTGATACGATTTTGCATAACGATTGTGTCGGCCCCAAACTGGTTTGATTCATTTCTATTTGGTTTGATTTGGAACCAATACTGTGTGCCTTGAATTAGCATAATTATTTGTATGAGTTAGATTGGTATCAAAGACAAATTTGATACGGCTCTGTTAGTTTGGATTAAAAAAAAAATGATTCTGTTGAGTGTTGGATTGACTTATTATGTCTATATTGAATTCTTACCAGAGATTTGCTTGATATTCGTTTTGGGTATGTTTCGATTGAAATAGATTCAAACATGATTTCGTTTGCTCTCAATTAGCATAGGAGTTTTGGTTTAAATGATTCGCTCTGTTTGGAATTAGTAATTAAAGATTTGGTTTAATAAGTCGAATATAATTCTGTTAAGTTTTGGATTGATTTTAAAACGATTCTGTGTTCAAATTAGACCAGCTACAGAATCTCAAGATTCTGTAGCTAGTCTTAAAATTTAGATTTTTGTTAATTTTATCAATAAAACATTATCTAAACTTGTGTATTCTTGTCTATTTACAGGTACCTATGAATTTCATTGAAAAAATGGACATGCTTTAGCAGTTTAGATATAGTTTTCAGTTGTTAGTCATAGGCAAAAAATAGGGACTTGGGATATTAATCCTAGATATTTTGTAAACTACTTTGATAATTCCCACAGGGATGTTTTACCCTGTGGCCTTTAAATACTTGTTATTTTTTGTAATGAACCCATCATCAAGGTTGGGAGAACAAGACTATGGATTTATGATGATATAGACTTGAATGGAAGTCGATCTTTTGTAACAGCTTTAGCTTTCAATCTATCATACTTTCGTTCAGGTTTTGTGCATTTTAATTTGTGATTAAGTCATTGACTACTTTAGATATCAAGACTTATTGCAGGTTAATGCGCTGTGATTTAAATTCTGTCCATGTCTTATGTATCTCAATTTTAGCACAACAATTACTCTGTTTCAATTTGATGAGTAAAGATTTATTTTCTTCATTAAATGAATTGTTTTGTACAGATCTTCACACAGGGATTTATCTCACTGTGATGATTTGTAAATCATAAGATTGTTGTTAGTTTTATGTCTTGTTTGTTCTGTTGTTTATATTCAAAAGAGAACTGCTGCTTCTTGTTTACAAGAAGCTTGCAGAGAATCTGGTGCGGGTTTCCTCCCATCGAACAACTGAACTGGATCCTCTACACAGGACAAATTGGAAAGCGATATTACAGGTTAGTTTATTAGTGTTCTTTAAGTAGTTTAGATAGATATATATAGTTTAGATTTATAATTAGGATTATCATTTTAATTGCTCAGCTTAGATAGTTATAATTTTAGTTTTTTTTTCATGAAATCATAAAAAATCAAAAAACAATAGCTTTGTTGTCATAAGACATCTCACAAATGGTTTTTTCAGGTTTTCATTTAAAATTTGTAATCTGTAAATGCTTGTACATTTGTGATTAATAACTGAACTTTTAATTTCATATAATTATTGCTGTATAATATAGACAATAGACTGTATATAATTTATTTTAGATTTGTTTATTATTTTACTTTAATTGTTGTTTTCATTTAGATTAGTTCCTTTAGTTAGTTTCTTTCATTTTCCTAGGACTTAGATCGACCAACGGAGCTGCTAAACCCGTAAGGGTGGATCATCCCAAACCGCTTGGGTTATTTCGACAACCCCGGACTGGATCCACTCTTCCAGTTGTCGAGTGTTCAGTTTTTCCCGTCAACAAATGGCGCTAGAAGGAGGGCCTAAAACTTATTAATGGCACGAGGTGCTCGTAAGACTCCTCCACCACCCAACCACTCACCTATAGTGACAAGAATTCATTCAATCGAAAACATCCCCCCTCAAACAACAACCACATCAAACGATGATCTACGGATCACAGTTGAACCAACAACCCTGAATCCTACAGGTGGTGACGTACAAGAGATTGTTTTCCAATCTCTCTTGAGAAGACATAGTGCTTTCGCCCATTTGAGGCAACCAAATCGACCTTTGGACCAACCTTTTGATTTCTCAGATATCTGAGAACAAATTGGAGGCACTAACCTCACTTTGAACCCTACAAATCCAATCCTCACTCCTGCTACAGGAGGAACTGGAATACCACCCTCACCACCTCCATCATCTCCTTCTTCTTCTGGAGAAGACTCTTTTGATGAAGGCAGTACTCCTTCTCAGCCTTCCACACCGCCTACACCAATGGCCAACCAGAACAATCCTGCCAGACCTTAGCTTGACCAGGATGTTGTTTCCATACCTGGGCCTCAACATCCCCTACCCAAACATCCAGAGAAGTGGCTTCCCAAATTTGACCCTGACTCTAAACAGATTGCTGAAGACCACATTAAAAAGTTTATGTTAGCCATTAGACTCTGTAATGTCGAGCATGAAGACGTAGTCTGTAGGTTTTTCCCCTATACTTTCGAGGGCAATGCCTCTAGTTGGTACTTTTCCCAACAACCCCATACCATTGTGTCATGGGAGAAGTTTGAATCTTTCTTTCTGGAAAAGTTCGGAGATGATAAGTCCCCAGAAGTCCTAGTTATGGAGCTCTCTAGCTTAAGAATGAACCCAAAAGAGAAAATTAAAGACTTTAATCAAAGATTCTTAACACTAAAGAACCGAATCCCTACTGATTTGATGCCCACCGAGAATATTATCATAGCATACTATACTAAAGCCTTGCATCAAAGTATAGCCATTTGGGTAAAACAATCTAAGAAATCCACGTTGTTAGAGGCCTTCGAAAGGGCCAACCAAATTGAAAAATACATCCTTAGTTTAAAAGACACTACTAGCAACGAAAAATAAACTAGTTCATCTTCCAAAAAGAAGATCGAAATCCTCCCTCGACCTTCTCAAAATAAAGCACAACCCGAAAACTCGGATTTAGAAAATTTAACTAAAGTTGTTCAAAAACTGTCAAATCAAGTTATAGATTTGAAAAGGATGATAGAAGAAGCTTCTTCAAGCAAAGGGCCTTACAAACCTTCGTTCAGGAAGCCTTTCCCCACCAACCGACCTAATCCAAATACTGAGGGCTTAAATCTAGAAAGTCTGCAATTCGCTCTTCAAACAATTCTAGAAGCCCAGGATAACTTGATGCCTCCTGAGATTCCCGAGGAGGTTGTTGAACAAGAGATAGTTCAAGAAGAAGAATCTTCTCCGAACATTTTTGGACACTTCTCGGATAGCATTTTTCAAGCTAACTTCGAGACAGTACATCCTTACAATACTAGGAGTAAGACCGCAAACAAACCTTCTTCCGAAAACACTACGACTTTGCCCCCGAAGAAATCTAAATTGACTGAGACTAAACAGAGTCATGTAAACCCCAAATTAGATTACAATTTAGTTGAAGATATAAATAAATTAAGGGCTAACATTTTTGTTGATGAATTGTTAAAATTTCCATTTCTGCTACAAAAAATGTTACAAAATATTACAGAGAATAGCAAAAATGGTAATTCAAATAGTAACAAGGTTGTTCAGAACAAAGTTCCTCAGAAGACTTCAGCTAAGAGTATTCTTGATCCTCACGACAAAGGAAGTCTTCCTGTAAATAATGTTAGATAAATTAGCTTTAGAAACTGCGAGTAAAAAGCCACAAGCTTCCACACTTAGTGCTCGCAGAAATTTACCTCCATTTTTGTTAACTTTCGAAATCTTTAATAGAAACGTGCACAATTGTATGGTAGACTCAGGAGCATCATCCAATGTGATGCCATGGTTTGTGTGTCAGAAGATTAATGATGAAGTTGAACCATCCACTTTAAAAATCATACAGCTTGATCGAACTAGTGTTAAGGTCATAGGAGAATTAAGAAATGTGCTTATAAGATTATCGTCTAACCCAAAATTTCATCAAGTCATTGATATTATTGTTGTGGATATTCCAGAAGTGTATGGTCTGTTTTTAAGCAGGGACTGGTCGGAGCAACTACACAGCTATTTCGCAATAGATTGGTCTCACCTGTGGCTTCCAAAGAATGGCAAGCCCAAAAAGATCAAGTTAAATCGTGAATGCCACCTAAAGCTCACAGTCACAAATTTGAATGATCCCAATGAATCGTTTACACCTTCTGCTGATTCACCCGGAATACAAGGGATGGATACCTTTTTCGGTAATTTCATTGTCGAGACTTCAACTATCACTAACCCTGAACAACAGTCCAAGATTGTAGCATATGTGCAGCCAACAGCTTCTAGACAATGGTCTCATGCACCCGATAAAAATCAAATTTGGTCTCTTTATTTTGACGGGTCAAAGTCCAAAGAAGGAGCAGGTGCAGGCTGCATTATTATCGATCCCTCAGGTAACAAAACCTTGATTGCATGTAGGCTATAATTTGAATGTACTAATAACACAACAGAATATGAGGCTTTACTGCAGGGTCTCAGAAAAGCTTTAGATATGAACATTCAAAATCTGACTATCTTTGGCAATTCTGAAATCGTGGTTAGGTAGGTAAGAGATTCTATCCACTGTCTGTCTCCACATCTTAAAAGCTACCAATCCGAGGTATGGAATTTAATGAATAAATTTTATTCTTTCAATATAAATTCTATTCCTAGATTGAATAATTCTGAAGCTGATCTATTAGCTAACGTAGCTTCCAAACTCTTTCCTGCAGAAGTCTTGTCCCCGAATGCATTCTCCATTGAACTGTTGTTCAGGCCATCCGTTCTCGACAACATCACGAACTGGAGAGTCTTCGACGACGATCAACAGATCATTAGATTTTTGCATATGGAAGAAACCTTCCAAGGCACGATGATTGAATAATGCACTCATGATGACAATTTGCGCAATTTCACGGTAATACCAGATCTGAGAACTCCTAAATCTTCATCGGACATGGTAAATTCGATCCCTAAATCTATAGTTAGATTAGAGAAGTTTTACGATCTTCAAGATAAGTTCAAAAAAATGGTCAGCTGTAAAACCAATAGTTCCTCGTTATTGTATGAAAAATTCAACTTAGGAAGTAATGACAATCCACAGTGCATTAATTTAGGGGTGGGGTGTTCTGAACAAGAAAAAACTACATTTATTAAATTGTTTAAAGAATTTAAAGATGTTTTTGCGTGGACGTATGATGACCTTAAAACTTTCGACCCTAACATCATACAACACGTCATTCCTATGAAACCCCAAACATTACCCTTTCAACGAAAACTAATAAAAATGCACCCTAAGCTCGAACCGACCGTTAAAAAAGAACTGAATAAACTCCTAAATGCTAAGATAATTTTCCTAGTTAGGCACACTCAATGGGTTTCTAACCTTGTCCCTGTCCGGAAGAAAAGTAGGGAAATCCGACTTTGCGTCAATTTCTGAAACCTTAATAGAGCGACTGATAAAGACAACTACCCTGTCCCACCCATGGAACAGATCCTTCAACAAGTATCTGGTTCTGAGTGACTATCCTTACTGGATGGTTTTTCAGGGTATAACCAAGTCCTGATGTCTCCTCCAGACCAACTTAAAACTACCTTTCGCACTCCATGGGGCACCTACGCTTACAGGAAAATGCCCTTTGGATTGATTAATGCTGGTGCCACTTTCCAGAGAGCGATGGACATCGCTTTCCGAGGCTTAATTAATTAGTCCGTCGTAGTTTACTTAGATTATGTTACTGTATTTTCAAAAAACAAAAATGATCATCTATCTCATTTAAGAGCTATTCTACAGCGATGCCATACATACGACATTTCCTTAAATCCTAAAAAATCCATCTTCGCAGTAGAACAAGGTAAACTCTTAGGATTCATTGTGTCAAGAAAAGGGATGATTATTGACCCTGAAAGGACTCAAGTCATCTCGAAACTTCCCCCTACTACATCCAAAAAGTTTATGCAGTCTTTCTTAGGCCAGATAAACTTTGTCAGGAGATTCATCCCCGGTTTCTCCGAAATGGTCAGACTTTTACAGAATTTAATTAAGAAAGACGCACAATATCATTGGGGACCCTTAGAAAATCAAGCTTTCAATTCAATAAAATATGCCATAATAGACGCTCCTTCTCTCATGAGCCCCGACTTTTCGCATGACTTCACACTTTACACATTTGCTTCTGACCGCTCCTACGCTGCCGTCCTAACTCAAAAGAACCCTGAAAATAATGAAGTACCCATTGCCTTTATGAGATATGCTTTCAAAGGCGCAAAAATTAATTACCCAGTGGTATATCAACAAGCCTACACTGTTTTCAAAGCAGTCAAGCACTTCCGATCTTATCTTTTGAAATCTAGGAAAAAAGTTATCATCCCTTACCCAACCGTCAGGAATCTATTAGTGCAAAAAGAATTAGGTGAAAAGAGGGCAAACTGGGTTACTTCCTTGCAGGAGTATGAAATAGAAATTACCCCAGCTCAAATAGTGAGAGGACAAGGGTTATGCAAGTTAGTGGCTGATTCAACAACAAGACAACAAGAAAAAAACGATAGGTCAAACCTAGGACAGCACAATCAAAATGCAATCTACTGTGCACAAAGCTCTGTCAGTCCTTGGTACGACGATATAAAATTCTGTCTTGAACATGGATCAGCCCCCCGTCACCTGGATCCCACTAAAATAAGAGCATTAAGATTAAAATCTTCCTCATTTCAGTTGGTTAATGGTATTATGTTTCGTCAAAATTTTGATGGCGTATTAATGCGCTATCTTAAGAAAGACGAAGCAGAAAAAGTCTTACTAGAGTTGCATGCAGGAGAAGATGGTGGGAATTTTGGTGGTGACACCACTTCCCATAAAGTCTTGAGAGCCAGCTATTATTGGGCCACACTTTTTAGAGACGCCCATGCCTTATGCCGTAAGTGTATTATTTGTCAAAAATCATCTGGGCACATATAGAAACCAACCTTTCCTTTGCAGCTCGTTTCAGTAGACTCCCCTTTTCAGAAGTGGGGCCTTCATATTATAGGTCCAATCAATCCGCCATCCTCATAGCAGCATAATTTTATCATAACAACCACAAATTATTTCACCAGGTGGTCTGAAGCTACCGCATTAAGAACTATGAATACCAGTCAGGTAATTGCCTTTTTAAATTCAAATATTATTACTCGTTTTGGTATCCCTGACTGTTTAGTATTCGATAACGCTTCTTATTTTTCGTCTCTTGAGATGAGTCAGTTCTCTCTAGAAAAAGGAATTAAATCAAAGTATTCTGCCAGCTACTAACCCCAGGGCAATGAATTGGCAGAATCAACAAATAAGAATTTGATTAAAATCATCAAAAGAATGGTATCTGAAAATCAAAAAAACTGGCATAATGCACTGTTAAATGCAATCTGGGCTGATAGGGTAACACCAAAAACTGTTGTAGGTAACTCTCCCTTTTTTCTCGTTTATGGTAGAGAAGAAATTCTGCCACCACACATTCTTCTTCCCTCGCTACAGCTATCGCAAAAAATACAAGAAGAAGATTGTCCCCCTTTAGAAAACCGAATTAATGCTTTAATGAAACTAGAAGAGGTAAGAGCTCAAGCTAAACATAAGTTATATTAGCATCAACTAGTGGTCAAAATATAGTTTGATTCTAACTCTGCCTCTGATAGAAACTTCGAAGTCGGTGACCTTGTCTTGAAATGGGACAAACCGCATGAGGGGAAGGGAGAGCACACGAAATTTCAGAACTTATGGCTTGGACCATTTTTAATTGTTGAGAAATTGGGTCCCAGTTCCTTCCGATTGTAGAATCTAGAGGGACAGCCAGATACCTATCCGGTGAATGGCCAAGCTCTGAAAAGATATTTCGCTTGATGAAAACCCTTTGTATACTATGTAAATATTTTTCTTTGGTTTGATTTTGTTTTTTGTTTTGGTTTTGATTTTTCCCCTTGTACTTATCAGTTTCTATTTTTGGAAATACACATACCTGAATTTTGGAACTGTTCAGACAAAGAAAACAAAAAATTCTTTCACTCAAATGACTACTGAAAAATTGTCTAAACATCAATTATATACTTCTGAAATTTACATCTGTGTTGAAAAGACTGTTGTTTGAAAGAATTTAACTGATTTCGATCTGTGAGTAAAGCCTTTCACGATCATCCATTATCTTTTTACGCTGTCGCTGTTCCTTAAGGGAATAACTCAGAAGATGTCTCCCTGCCTTAGAAGGTTGTTTTTGTAAATAAACCATCTCTGGATCTTAATGAATGACAGTTCTAAAAGATTCTGTTGAGGTCTGTAAAAATATGTTTAAAATACCATGATTTTCAGCGTCACCCCTCTCAATTATACAACTTTAAAAACCAAAATTAAATCATAAAAGAGCTGTGGGAAGTGCTTGTAAACCCGCTGGGATGCTGAACAGGCCTGCTGGCAGCGGGTAAATGCATGCATGACACTAAGACAACTTCGCTGGGGTACTGAACAGGCCCGCTGGCAGCGAAGCAATGTCGGCTATATGAAAATTCGCAAATATGAGATAACTTGACCTTTAAATGTCCTTCATTTTGATCTAGAACTTCTTGGCAGGATACAGATATCAAAGTGGGTTAAATGGAAACCCTGTCGAGGCTATGGATGCCTACTAGAAGCAGTGGCTTTGTCAATAGTATTGGGGATTTTATCTTTAATATCGTGGCCTGCTTATCTTAGGACTATTATTAGTTTTCATCCTGTAAGCACTGCTGGAATATTTGATTAACAAGGATGTTTAAACAATTTTCTGGTTGTTGTTTTTGAGTTAGAACTTTTCTCGTTATCATCATCTGAGTTTTGGCAGAGATAACTGCTTCTACCAGTGTGTCACCATTGTTGGCAGCCATTTCACATTTTTATCCTATCTCTATAAGCTGCCTACACAAGTGTTTTGGAACCCTTGATTTTCATCGCAATTTCTGAATAAAAAAAACTATTATTTTGCGCGTTTGCACACCTGCCTTGTTCTCGTTTTCACGATTGCAAGCATGAAAACTTTGATTTTGAAGTCGCATTAAAATCGTCACTGGATTATTATGGTCACTGTTGTCTATGTGTTCATTGCATTTCCAATTTAATTATAGTCACACAATTGGTAAGACACCAAAATCTTTACTCATTTGGCATTCTTTTATTGTTTCATTTTTATAAGATTGTGATGATATTATAATGACTGTCATTGAGTCCTTAATACATTGGTGGTTTGATGTTCTATAGTCTTTCATCGTATTCCTTGGAGCTTTGGTTTCATGAAAAAATATTGACATTGTGGTTAGACCCTTGGTGCAATCATTTCATACAACATATATTTGTTATGATCGAATCCTTGGTGTTGATTCCAAAACAATTGTTTTGATTTTAAAACCATGAAAATACTATTGCTTGTGTAAACATTTGGGTCGACTTACCATAGTTTTCATTAATTGTTTGAATGGAATTTGATTTTAACACATTGCAATAGTGATTTGAATCACCATATGCACCGTCGATTTTACATTTGAATATGACTGTTTTGCATGGGCTGATCTGGTTCCACCACCCCCGCACACTTTGGCATTAATGCTTGCCTCCTATTCTGGGTCACCTCTGTTGGTTTCAGGGAAGTCCGTGAGCCATTTGATCATGAGTTTACCCTGAATGAACCTTTGTGCGTTTACCCTGCTCACTGTGTGCCCTTGCCTATGGCACCTATGGTGCATATAGAGCCTAATGGCAACCAAACACTCTTGCTTTTCGACAATGACTATGAAGATTTGGAAAATAGTGGTTGGCTGGTGTTTATCCATAGATTTGAGGGTTTTAACCTTTCGGTTTCCCAAAAATTCACCCTCACCTTTGACGGTTACAGGTCTAAGGTCGGAGACATACATCTCGAGATAAATGAGGAATTCCTAAGTTCAGCTATAGGCTTACCAGCTATAGGGCAAAGGTGGTTTAAAAATTCCAAAGTAGACGAGGTGCCATGGCCGCTCCTATTCACATCAAGAAAGATTGTAAATTTTGATAGAGGTATGCTTGTTTCTACCCTCAAACCCAGGTGGCATGATATTTTGGCAATTGTTAAGCAGTTTGTGACCTGCGAAGGTCGTTATGGCTTGGTATTTCTGTATCACCTTCGGTTGTTGATGAATTTTATAGACTACCCTCTGAATATGCCACATTATCTCTTACGTAGTCTTTACAAAATGTCCAAACAATTCAAGCGTGAGAAGGCTGATAGCAACCTTTTTCATCACTGCTTGATCAAACTCATTATCGTCCACCATTTGAGCCTTAGTGGTGATAGTTGGAAAGCCTTCCTATTAAGGAATGGCTTTGCCACTCCCAAGTCTGTTCAAATTGACAAGGTTGTGGTCACTGAAACCCTGGTTATGCATATCGTGCCATCTCCTACCCTTCTACCCCCTGTCAAACCCTCGAATTGCCCCAAACTTGACCTACCCAATATCATGGCCGACTCATGTGCTAAAGACAATACTAAGACCTCTAAGAAGCCTATGAGGAAGAAAGGTAAGGGTGATATTGGTTTCAATAGTAAGGGGAAGAAAAATGCACGATGGATATCTAGATGTGCTAGGAACAAACCCAAGCAAAACGTTGACCAAAAGCCTATAATGTTGAGAAAGGACTCGGACTCCGAAATTGAACGTTTCTTGACTAAGGAATATCCCTATTCTCATGGCCTATGCTCTATGGAACCCTATGACTATGTTTCCAATTTACCTCCGTGCCTCAAGAATGAACCTAAATTCCCAGGAATTAGGATTCACAGTCAAACCCCTGGTAACTTGAAAGAACCCTCGCCTGTGATGCCAAATCAACCACCTTGCACTCAATATAATGCCTGGCTTGAACATTATTACACTAAGGTTACCCTGTTGCAATATAAGATCAAATCGTTAGAGGAATGAGTTACAGTTCTGTCAAAGGAGAACGAAAGGCTACAAGACAATGAGAAGAAACAAAAGACCACCGGTTCAATTGTCTTCAGAAATGTCGAAGCAACAACAACCTTTGTCAATTCAAAGTTATCATGATCGAATCATTTTCTTACTGCCCAGGTATGTTTTTCAATATCGATTTTGTTTTATGAGTTGCTTGAATTAATATAACCGATTGGGTTTGTCTTTAATTAGTTCTGTTTGTTTTTAATAGATTCAAAACGATTCTGTTATTTTTGTTTTAACAAAAATCATTTTGTTATGAATCATGTACAGAAGATTTGTTTGCTAAACTCGGACACAGCTATGATTTGGTTAATGCAATTTTATTGTTTTCAGATTAGTATAAACGATTGATTTGTTTTTTATTATGTTTGGTTTTCTTTTGAAACAATTTTGTACGTTTGAATCAGGGTAGTCGATTGGGTTTGCTTTCGATCAGTTCTGTTTGTTTTAAATAGATTCAAAACAATCCGGTTGACTTCGATTTACTAGAAACGATTCTGTTTCATTTTGAATAAATATTTTTGTTTGGATTATGATTGCATTCGACTTGTATAAAAGATTTGTGTGCTAAAATAGTGTAGCTATGTTTTGATTGATACGATTTTGCATAACGATTGTGTCGGCCCCAAACTGGTTATTCATCTCTGTTTGGTTTGATTTGCAAACAATACTGCGTGCCTTGAATTAGCATAATTATTTGTATGAGTTAGATTGGTATCAAAGACAAATTTGATACGGCTCTGTTAGTTTGGATTTAAAAAAAAAAAATGATTCTGTTGAGTGTTGGATTGACTTATTATGTTTATATTTAATTCTTACCAGAGATTTGCTTGATATTCATTTTGGGTTTGTTTCGATTGAAATAGATTCAAACATGATTTTGTTTGCTCTCAATTAGCATAGGAGTTTTGGTTTAAATGATTTTCTTTGTTTGGCATTAGTAATTAAAGATTTGGTTTAATAAGTCGAATATAATTCTGTTAAGTTTTGGATTGATTTTAAAACGATTCTGTGTTCAAATTAGACCAACTACAAAATCGAAAGATTCTGTAGCTAGTCTTAAAGTTTAGATTTTTGTTAATTTTATTAATAAAACGTTATCTAAACTTGTGTATTCTTGTCTACTTACAGGTACCTACGAATTTCATTGACAAATTGGACATGCTGTAGCAGTTTAGATATAGTTTTCAGTTGTTAGTCATAGGCAAAAAATAGGGACTTGGGATATTATTCCCAGATTTTTTGTAAACTGCTTTGACAATTCCCACAGGGATGTTTTAACCTGTGGCCTTTAAATACTTGTTATTTTTTGTAATGAACCCATCATCAAGGTTGGGAGAACAAGACTATGGATTTATGATGATATAGACTTGAATGGAAGTCGATCTTTTGTAATAGCTTTAGCTTTCAATCTATCATACTTTCGTTCAGGTTTTGTGCATTTTAATTTTTGATTAAGTCATTGACTACTTTAGATATCAAGACTTATTGTAGGTTAATGCCTTGTGATTTAAATTATGTCCATGTCTTATGTATCTTAGTTTTAGCACAACAATTACTCTGTTTCGATTTGATGAGTAAAGATTTATCTTCTTCATTAAATGAATTGTTTTGTACAGATCTTCACACAGGGATTTATCTCACTGTGATGATTTATAAATCATAAGATTGTTGTCAGTTTGATGTCTTGTTTTTTCTGTTGTTTATATTCAAAAGAGCACTGCTGCTTCCTGTTTACAAGAAGCTTGCAGAGAATCTGGTGTGGGTTTCCTCCCATAGAACAGCTGAACTGGATCCTCTACAAAGGACAAATTGGAAAGCGATATTACAAGTTAGTTTATTAGTGTTCTTTAAGTAGTTTAGATAGATATATATAGTTTAGATTTATAATTAGGATTATCATTTTAATTGCTCATCTTAGATAGTTATAATTTTAGTTCTTTTTCATGAAATCATAAAAAATCAAAAAACAATAGTTTTGCTGTCATAAGACAGCTCACAAATGGTTTTTTAAGGTTTTCATTTAAAATATGTAATGTGTAAATGCTTGTACATTTGTGATTAAGAACTAAACTTTTAATTTCATAGAATTATTGCTGTATAATATAGACAATAGACTGTATATAATTTATTTCAGATTTGTTTATTAGTTTACTTTAATTGTTGTTTTCATTTAAATTAGTTCCTCTAGTTAGTTTCTTTTGTTTTCCTAGGACTTAGATCGGCCAACGGAGCCGCTAAACCCGTCAGGGTGGATCATCCCAAATGGCTTGGGTTATTTAGACAACCCTAGACCAGATCCACTCTTCCAGTTGTTGAGCGTTCATTTTCGCCTGTCAACACGATCTAAACCAGCATGATTCATGTTTTTGTCAAGAAGAGAAAGTACTTGAAGAATAAATAATCACATTAAAAATTCAACTTGAAGAAGTGAAGAGAACAAAAGAAGTCATGAAGTCTCAGATATTAAATAAAGAAGAAGAGGTTGAGAAGATTGAAGAAGAAGTTGTCACATTGAGAAGTAAAATCGTCAAGCTCAAAAAGAATGTTGAAGAGATAGGAACATCCACATCAGTTGCATAGAATGAAGAGAAGCACTCTAGGTTGCTAGAAAAGAAGAATGAAAAAAATAGAAAGAGTTATGAAGAAGTAATCAAAGGAAGGAATCATGGTCAACCAAAATCTAAAAAAACTATTGAAGATACATATTCAAGTTCAAGCCACAAAGAAGCTTCAATCATGATCATGATCAGTCAAGGCATAAATTCAGAAGGACTACTCCACAAAGAATATCATTCACTCCCAGGTATGAAAATTTCTTATATGGTCATTGTTTTTATTATACTAATTTTTTACATAAGGTTGCATATTGCAGGGATTATAAAAGAAATGTTCAAGAAAGAAGTGCCTATGTGGATGCATGTAACATTGAGTGTCACAAATGTCATAACTATGGACACATAGCCAGTGATTGTAGAAGCATGATCAATACTTCCATGAAAGAGAACACTTATATAAGATATAATAAAGTATGGATAAGAAAATAACAAGAACAGGTGAACGAAGACTAGGTACCAAAGATAGAAATATTGATAATAAAACGAGATGAAGAAAATTCTACAGAGAAAGAGACAGATGTCAGATACATAAAGGCTTGGAAAATAACTGAAATAAAGGAAGGACACGTAAATAAGGAACAAGTTCAAGAGATTGTACTTTCAGGAATTGTAGTGAAAGATGAATCCATAGATAGAAAGAAAGAAGTCAGAGATCAGATAGTTAATGAATCTACCAATGAAGATGATGATGAGTCTACCAATGAAGATGATGATAAATAGACATTAGACTAGGAATTGTTCTAAGCCATCCAACTTAGAGACTCCCAGGTAATATGAATATTAGACAGGGGGAGTCTATGCGATATTTGTGACAGACCAAAAAACTATCCTTCGAGAAGCTTATAGAGTTTGAGAAGATAGATTCAGAGCAGTTAGTTAGCAGAAGTACAGTTTGATAGAGTAATCAAGACTTCAGGATAGTATAGTAATAAATGGGTCAACATTATGGATAGTTGCACAAGTAGAGTCTTGGAGAGTATGGACAGAGATGGATTCGTAAGAACACTTAGCAGGTTTCGACAAATATATGACATTGGATGAGAGAATGGATTCATATATTGGTTCAAAGAGTGGTTTAGAGACAAAGGAACATTATCATAATGGATGATAATTACACAGGAAATGGATTGAACAATGCTAATGGATTCCAAATTGATAGATACTTTTTTGACACATGTAGTGCATACATCGGTTCACATTCAAAACATAGTAATGCTCAAAAACAAAAATGAAAAAACTCCCTACGAACTATGGGAAGGAAGCACATACAACAACCTCTATATCAAGGAAACTCAAGGTAGTATTTTATTAATTGAAATTTATGTTGATGATATTGTTTTGGAAGTAATAATGACAGGTTAAGCCAGAAATTTGCAAAGGATATGCAGAATGAATTTGAAATGTCATTACTTGGAGAACTATCCTTATTTTTGGGTCTTCATATATGTCAAAGCGACCAAGGAATTTTTATTTCTCAAACTAAGTATATCAGAGAAATGATAAAGAGGTTTGGAATGGAATATTGCAAACTAGTTACCACTCCTATGAAAACCAATTGCAAGCTGAGAAAAGATGACGATTCAAAGTATACAGACCAGAGGCAATACAGGTCAATGATTGGTATCTTACTATATGTGACAACATCCGACTAGATGTAATGCAGGCAGTTGGACAAGTGGCGCGATTTAAAGCAACACTAAAGAAATCACATGTATTAGCAGTGAAGAGGATTTTCAGATATCTCAAAGGAACATAAGACTTTGGATTATGGTATCCAAAAGGAAAGGATATATCACTTATTTCCTACTCAGATGTTGTTACACCTCAAAATTACTCACTTCAATAGTGTCATAAGTGTCGTCAATATGAGTGTTGTAAGTGTTGCATCTTGTCCGCAAATGTCGCATCTTGACTATAAGTGTTGCAAGTGTCACAAACATAATAATACCATATTGCCTATGTAGTACCCCTAACGACATCACAAAGACACTTAAGACACCTCAAAGGCTAGTTTGGAAGAAGAGAAATCAGTTGACAGGAAGTACAAACCTTTTTCTATTGAAAGAACCACTAAAAAATGAATTTTGAAGAGGAGCGCTCCCCTACCCACTATTAGGGAGTGTTGGCACTTCCTGAGCCTCTTTGGGGGAGTGTTTGAGTGCCCTGTGCACCCTTATGGGGGAGCGCTACCTCTGAGAAAATTTTGGGTTTGTTGAGGCAAATCAGGGAAGAATCCCTGAATTCCTGAAGGTAGTTGGATTCAAATAGATGGTCAAGGCATGATCTTAGGGGAGATCCTCAACTGAAGGAGACAAATCCTCAAGTCATCCAAAATATATCTCAAATGGTTGGACCTCTCCAAGTTTATATAAGGAGGCCTTCTCATGGTGAAAGGTACCATAGAGACTAGAGATTGATACCAAGCTTATGATCCTATAAGTGATATTGACAGACAATGGAGATTGAGAATTTCATCAAACTTATGATCTCATGAGTGAGATGTCATCAAAGAAATCATTGTAGATTAATTGAGAAAAAGGGTTGGACAAGGAGAAATGGAAGAAGCTGTTGCACCTTCATTCAAAGGATTGTAAGTACTTTTACTTGTTCTCATTAATAATCAATGCTTGGCCTGTTTCTTTCAAACTTATGCTTGTTCCATATCAGTTTGTCTTCAGTAGATGGATCTATATTTGAGCTAATATCAGTAGAGTAGGAAGTCCATTGTATCTTTGTTTGTTCTATAGGACCTATCAGAGAGCTCAGGATTGAAGCTCATCATGGACTTTGCAGGGACAAACGTCGTTGATAAGGTACATATATTTCTTCTTCTCCCTTGTATGTTAGCTTGATTAGATCTAAAAGGATGTTAGTGTCCATGTTAAGAACTTTTCTATCTTGGCCTTAGGAGTCTAGAGACCAAAATGGAATCCACTTGTCCATAGGGGGATTCACCTACAACTGAAATTGGAAACTCCACTAGGGAGGAGCTCTGATTTTTGTTTCCATTCCTAGATATTGTTTTGCCCATTTTCCCACTCACTTGACCTTCTCCACATTGTATTTTGTATTCTTAGATTTGTTTGATTTCCTCTTTATGTCATCAAGATCACCCTGATTGACTGAATTTCCTTGATTTGTTGAGTTTCTAGACATTTTTCTGAGCTTTTGGAGCAGAGCACTCCCCCCCTGTTACTTTCAGAGTGCTATAACTCCCCTTTAGCCTTACACAGAGTGATGGAATGCTCTGGTGCCCCTTACACCAGAGCGCTACCCCATTTTTGTAAGAAATTCCCCAGAATGTTTCATCTTCTGAAGCTATTTCTTGGTTTTGGCATATGCTTAGGGTCTCATACTCTCAGTCGATCTTGGTATTGGCTTTCAAACACCTTATTTCTGAGAATTCATCCTCTTTTGTTTGGGATTTTGACATTTTATTTTCTTGCCTTGAAGCCAGTCTTTGTCTTTGCTGACCTAGAGTTGACTTGTTGTTTTCTTCTCCTTTATTTGACTGAGTGGAAATTTTTGTGAGGAAATCCAAAGGTCTGTGAACCTTTTCATTTGATATTTGAGGTCAACTTTCCATCATTTCTCTCTTGTTTGAGGTTTTTTGGTTCTTGTTTGCAATTTGGTTATCTTTGTCCTTCTTGTCTATTTCATGACGAGAGTGTGTTTTTTGTTTTGTGTGAGGTTTGCTTCTGACTGTTTAATCCTGAAGTTTGATTGGAATTTAGAAGTTTTACATTTGATTATGATTCACATATAAGAAAAAGGAGAATTTTAGTGATTGGTTTGGATACTAGAAGGTATTTCTGAATTTTTTTATCATTACATTAGATTTCATTGAGAAACACTTGTATGAGGACATTGCATCTTAGTGTTTGATAGTGAAAACAACTTTCTCTCTTTCCCTTAAATAACCATTCATCGAAAGACAAGATTGCTTTTCATTTTCTTGTGCATATCTTTTGGGAATTGAGTCATCATACCATCAGTTTCATTGTCATGCACCCTTTGAGTAAAGAACAACCATAAAATCAACGATAATTAAAAATTATCTAGAACATTTTTGTTTTTAGGATCTTCCACCAACATTAGACTAGGATTAGCACTTTGGATTAAGTTGTGACTACAAATCTCCAAAGTTTTTTTTTTAAAACAAACATTAGCATCCTAAGATAGGGAGAGTCAAATCCAATTGTCGTATAGGCTTTCTGGGATCCCCCTCTCACACGAGGTTGCATTCGGGTGAATTACAAAGATTATCCCTCCGTGGTTTAACTATTTGTAGTGGTCAGATCGTATATTGGGGGTCACTTGAGGGTATACCCACGATTATGTGTGGGAGCCTCTTGAGTTGATTTTGGACTTGTTATCCTACCCATATTTTCAGATCGGACTGTCGACTGTACCTGCCTAGGGGCTAACTACGAGTTGGTGTCCTTAGTTTCTGTAATCCTTAGGTACTTACACGAGGTGGCAGTGAAGGGAATTCTCACCGTACCTGGAACAGACATTGGTCAAACTCACTCGGGTTCCTTGCAGGGTAAATCCACAATTACTGTGTGAAAGATTTCACCAAGGTGAAAGTCCGTTAAGCAGGTCACCATTGTGGCTTTTCCACCATATCCTATCCCCTTCTTGACTTGGTCACGCGACGTTGGATTTCATCACCAACTAGTACGATCTGGTGCAAAAATTTCAACAACTCCACCGCTATTGTGTATGCTGGACTCTAAACCTTCTTGGACCTAGAAAATTTCTCATCTTCATATTCATTCTTGAAGACCAACTGAAACTGAGCAAGAACTCAGTTTCTCCCTGGTTACTCCCTTTTTTAACATGTCTGCAGAATTCTGGCTAGTGTGTATCTTTTCCAGCTTCAATTTTCCATCTTCCAAGGTGGATCGTATGAAGTGGTACCTCAACTGTATATTCTTAGTATTCGAATGGAAGGCTGAGTTCTTTGCAAGGTGAATGGCACTCTGACTGTCATAGTACAACCTATTGTTCTGGTACTTCTTTCCCAATTCCTCCATAAACCTTTGTAACCAAATCATCTCTTTACTAGCCTCTGTAGCAACAACATACTCTGCCTCTACTGTTGAAAGTGCAACAAGCTTTTGCAATTTCTAAATCCAACTTACTGTTGTTCCACCTATAGTAAAAACATACCCTGTGGTGCTCCTCCTACTGTCTTTATCACTTGCCATATCTGAATCAACATATCCCTATAGAAAAGTGTCTGA
>JZKD02S0812155.1:21464-32052 GCA_000966675.3 Picea glauca | reverse complement strand
TCTTATGATAACCTTTTGGAAGTTGAAGTTTTTCCAAAAGAGTAGAAGCCTCATCCATGCGAGGAAAAAGGTGAGAGTAATGATTACCTTTACATAACATGCAAGGGAACTTGACAGTTTTCTTCTTCTTACTAACCTGAACATCACTAATTGATGGGTTATCATCGACATGATCGACAGAGGCCGATGATGTGGAGGACCACATTTCTAAGACCTGGGTAAGACCGGGGCAATCCCTCAGAAAGTGGTCACCCTTACAAAGGCTGCAAGGGAATTTGGGTTTTGGATTCTTCATTTTAATATTATTGACCTCATCAACACTCCCAGTGCTATTAATAGTAACTGGTTTCTTAGAGCCAACATCTAATGTTGTTGGGGCCTTTTTCCTTTTCAGGTTCTTCTTCTTCTTCTCTTTCCATTTCTTCTTCTTCTGATCAACCTGGCTACTTTCTTTAGATATTTCACTAGGCAAAGAAGGAGAAACGTAAGGAGACTTGATGGATGAAAAAGGCAAAAATTTGACATGAGGTTGATGTGTGGGTGGTGTATTGACATCCAAAGTATTAGGTGTAGCTGAAACATTGGGAGGATTCGGGGTCACCGGAGTTGGGAACAACCAAACTGGTAATCTGATAGTGAGTCCTGGAAGACTCAGTGTGGCAACATATGGAGGACCAAAGTTTCTAGATGAAGGAAAGGTATAAGGTTCCCCAGGAGAAGGGGTTCCTACATTAGTACTCCCAGGATTCGATGCCATTAACACTGACTTGACCTAAGGTCCACTAAGTAAAACAAACAACACGTGCTACAAATCTAAGAAGCAATCAATCAAACAAACCTTCCTACGATGAAACCACTAGTTGGTGATGAAATCCAACATCGCGAGATCAAAATAGGAAGGAGCGGGGATAGAGCGGCTGGATCAGTTATGTTGGTGACTTTCTTAACGGACTTACGCCTTGGTGCAAGCTTCCACACAGTAATTGTGGATTTACCCTCCAAGGAGCCCGAGTGAGTTTGACCAATGTCTGTTCCAGTTATCATGAATACTTTCCCCTTCACAGTCACCTTGTGTAAGAACCTAGAAAGATAGGCCACTAAGTTTACCACCAACAATAATAAATCATGGGGGGACCATCGACAGTCCGATCCACATGCAAGGGCAGGGTATCTAGCCCAAAATCAACTCAAAAGGCTTCCACTCATCATTGTGGGTATACCTCTGAGTGATCCCCGTAATACGTGCAATCTCTACACTGATATCAACAAAGCAGGGTGAGTAACTCTACCAATATCAATGCGATCTTGTGCTTGACCCTTGTGTGAGAAGGGCTTCCCAGGACAAGGTGTTGCAAATGGAATTTAACACTCCTTAACACAAGATGTTATTGTTCATTTGATAGCTTTGGAAAGTTATCCTTTCAACCTATTCCAAATCCCTACACCTTAAACTAACGTAGGTTTGCTAACAAAGATGTAAAAAGTCTAATAAATTTTAGTTAAGCGTTGATTTTAATGACTTTTGTTTACTCAGAGGGTGTACGAAAGTGAAATTGATGGAATGATGACTCAATTCCCAAAAATATGCATGAAATATGATAAGTAAACATTTATTTTCAATAAATACCTATTTAAGGGAAAGAGAAAAAGTTGTTTTCACTATCAAACACTTGATAAGGACCGCCCTCAATCAATTTTTTTCTCGATCAAATCCAATATGATACTACAACATTTCAGAAATGCAAACTAATATGCAAACTAATCATTGAGATGTACGTTTGTCGTTTTCATGCGAATGATGATCAATTCAATGAAAAACTTGTCCTGCAAACTACCCTTTCAGATCAAGGAGATTCAGACAAGAAATGCAGATTTTGCACAAACAACACACCCTTCTTGCGATCAAACAAGAGAAAGAAAACCAAAAACACAAAAGGAAGGAGAAAGAGATTGGATCAGATGACCTCAAAGAACCAAATGAGAAGAGTTAAAAACTTCAAATGTCCTTCACTAGAGTCCCCGCTCAGTCGGATAGGGGAGAAGAAAGCGGGGGAAGGATTTCAAGCTTTCAATAGAGAAAACTCAAAAAGAATGAAGAAGGGCATAAAATATGAACAATAAGGTGTTTTCTTCTCAAGAGGAAGCATGTCAAAGTTGAAAGGAAGAATCATTGACTCACAGGGAGACTCAGCAAGTGAAACCCAGAGGTAAAACCCTGAAAAAAAACAATTCTGGAAGGCTTTTTGGCCAAAAGAGGGCTGGCGCTCTGTTATCAAGGGAAAGGAGTGCTATAGCACGTTGTTTAAGGAACTTAGGGAGAACTGGCTCTCTTTTAACACAGGAACAGGGGCACCAAGTTCAAAAATCTCTAAAAAATGTCAAAAATCCAAAAATTGCAGTTCAATCTCGACAATCAAGCTGAGTGTGATGGGATAGGGAGACAATCAGCTCATGAAACCAATCGAAAAGGAGGTGAACCAGGTCTGAAACAATCAATGGGTAAAACAAGGTCTCTGAGGAGAAATGAAAACAAAAAGTTTCGATTTGAGGACTCCCCAGTGGATTCGCAAGTTTATGTTGTAGGAAAATCTCCCTACGGACAGGTAGATTGCCTCAAAGAGATAGACCCTATCTCTAAGACAGAAAGTGCTTAACTTGGACACTTACTTCCTTTCAAATCTATATGAACTAATGCATTAGAAGGAAGGAGAACAGAAGTACCTCTTTATCGTCGTTTGTCCTTGCACACTCCAAATCGAGCTCCAAACTCTCGCTCCTCACTGAGTCTTGTAGACAAACAAAGTACAACCGATTCCTACTCTATTGACATTAACTTGAAAACAGATCTATCTATCAATGATAATTTCATGTAAGATCAAGCACAAACTAGAAAGAAACAGGCCAAGCGTGTCATATTAATGAGAATAACGATAGCAATACTTACAGTTGTATATGCGAATGTGACAACTTCGTCAAGTCCCCTTCGTTTAACCCTTGCTCGACAGATCCACAACCTGGATGATAGCAGCTTCACTGATCACTCTCCTTCAAATGACTATGTGTTTCCTATTAGATCATAGGTTTCATGCTAGCAATTCTTCCCCCTTCTAGCACCACTTATGAGATCATAAGTTTGGTGTAATTCTCCATTTCCAATCCCCTTTCTCCATTATAAAGCTTTCTTATATATCCTTGGAGAGGCTATACAACTTGAGATATCCTTGGGGAAGGTGAGGATTTTCCTCCTTTAGTTGAGGATCTACCCTAAGATCATGGTTGGACTAGGGATTTGAGCTCAACTGCCTTCCAAGAATGAAAGGATCCTTCCCCCATTCATCTCAACAACTTAACTACTGCCCAGAATAGGTAGCGCTCCCTCAAAAGGGCCATCAGAGCACTATAGCACTCCCTAGTAGGCTTTAGGGGGGCGCCAACACTTTCAAAATCCATAGATCTCCCTCAAAAGGGCTAGAGGTGCTTTATAACGCTCCCAGACAGTGTAAGGGGGAGCGTCGACGCTCCCAGAAAAGGTATAGGGGAGTGCTCTCCTTCAAAAGCTCAGTTTTTGAGGCGCTTTCAGATGGCAAAAGGTTTGTAAGCCTGCTGACTCATTTCTCCTCTTCCAAATCAAATGTTTTAAGTGTTTCAAGTGTCCTTCTCACGTTATTATAGGCACGACATAGGCATCATGGCAGTATGCTTCCCTGACACTTGCGACACTTGTGAGCAACATGCGACACTTGTGACCTTGTGAGCAAAATACGAAACTTGCAACCTTTTTAATGACGACACTTGGGACACTATCAAAGTGACTATTTTTGATGTGTAACACCATTTGTCAAAAATACTACTAAAAAGTTCCTCCAACTGTGTACCAAGTATGTACCAATCATGTATCAACTACTCATCAACTATGACTCATCAAGATGTACCAACATCATCAACTATACAACTCATGTATGTGCCAACCCATCAACTACTTGTCTCAACCATGTACCCAACATGTACCTCAACCAAAAGCCCTCATCAATTTCATCATCCAAATATTATTTGTAACTTTATAATAGGCCTGGTGTATAAGATCACATACCTACAAACCTTCCTTAACTTTAACAACAAGAGACTAGCATTTTCATCAAACTTTACTTTAGTCTCACATGACTAATTTTGGATTAGTCAACAACCCTCACTTGAAATAATCATAACTATGTACCTGTAATGAATAGAGATCTAAAAATGGTACACAATGTTCTTCAGTGTCTTTTTTGAAATTCCTCAATACTTCACTACTTGGAACCTCTGAGAAAAGGAGTTATAGCAAAAATGGCATACCTTGTTGAATTATGGCTTATTCTAGAGAGTGAACTTGTAAAGTGTGCCTTGTACGGAATATTTATTGTTTGGATCTGAAAATTGCACATAGAATACTATAGACTATACTATGACCAAAACATTTGGTCTTACTAAATTTGGATCTATTATGAATAAGTTATGACATTTTTACCCGCAACACTTGTTTTAGATTAGTTTTAGGACTAGCCACGAACCCTATTTTCCATGGCGTGTAACTTCAAAAATACAACGACCCACAAGATAAATTTTTTATCATGGCTACTTGAATATGTTTCCTCAATGGCCTCCCAATTTCATGGTCTAAATCATTCCATAAAAATATTTATTGCGACAATGGTGAGATGACCTGTAAATAACATACTTTAGAAAGCATCATCAAAAGAATTTATCCTCCCTTGAATTTTGGACTTCTTTACTTCACCTTCTCTCTGAAATTCGGCTTAGATATACTTTGGTTACCTTAGTCACCTGTAGATATTCAATATGCTCAAGTGTGATTAAATTGAGAGAGCCTTGCCTCTTATTTATACTTTCATATAGCTTCCTCAAGGGGTTACCTTTTAACCATCTTAACCCACTTTCCTTATTTTAGGGTTAATCCACTTCTAACCACTTCTCCACTTAGTAATTTATTCATTAACTTTAATATTTAAATCATTTATTTTGTATTCACTTTGAATTATAGTACACTCACTACTTCACTTTATGATTTACCTTCTAAAATCTCTTAAACCACTTTGACTACTTTGACCTTTTGGGGCTTCTAGATGACTCATGAGGGTTCTCCAACTTCACATGGTCACAAGTCTCTAACCATGAGGAGTTATGTGAGGTTACACATACCAATGGAAATGGCATGACGTGTACTATCCATATAGAATATTATTACCTAAAAATATATCAAAAATCATACCATTATCCATCAAACAAACTTGGGTCCATTACCCAAACCTTTCTCCAACTTCACATGGCCATAACTCTCTAACCGTGAAGAGTTATGTGACATTCCACATACCTCTAGAAATGGAATGAAATGTAATATCCATCAGGAATAGTATTACCTGAAAAAATATTAAAACGCATACCATTATCCTTCAAACAAACTTGGATCCATTACGCAAACCTTTCTCCAACTTCACATGTCCATAACTCTCTAACCATGAGGAGTTATGTGATGTTCCACATGCCACCATAAATGGAATGACATGTAATATCCATTTGGAATATTATTACCTGAAAATATATCAAAACTCATACCATTATGAATCAAAAAAACTTGGGTCCATTACCCAAACCATTGTGCTACCTAAATTCGCTACCGTACTTTCTTTAAGGGTTGACATCAATGACAACCAACCCAATTAATCAACAATCTCCCCCTTTGGCATTTATGGCAACACTCTGAGGAAATATTGAATTCATGTCACTCATGCTCCCCATTTACCTTTACCTTTGCATTTACCTTTGCATCTGATAAATCTCTCCCCCTTTGTCATCAATGGAAAAGGTATCTTTCCATCCTGGGTTGCTCCCCCTAACTGAACTGTCCTTGGGGATACTCCCCTTGACTGAAATCTTCCTGAAACTGATCTTCCAACCTGAATTGTCTTCTTTACGACGCTTCCTCATGTATATGTAAGACATATAAGATAAGAATTCAAAATCATTCATTTTGGAGAAGAAATTACTCTGAGTCTCTAGTGAACATACTCAAAGTCCTCTCTTAGAAGAGGTTTTGTAAATATGTCTGCCACTTGTTCTTTTGTGCCCACATATTCAACTCTGATGTTATTCTCTGCAACTTGTTCCCATAGAAAGTGATACTTTATTGGAATGTGATTCGTCTTGGAGTGCATCACCGGGTTCTTTGATATATTGATGGTGCGTGTATTATCATAATAGATTGGAATAGGATCATCATACTCAACATGTATATCTATCAGAGTTTTTTCATCCATAGAACCTGTGTACAACATGTTTTTGCTGCAATATACTATGCCTTGGCTTTAGATAAGGATATTGATGATTTTTTCTTTCTTAACCATGATACTAAACACTCACCCAAGTAGAACGTTGCTCCATTGGTGCTTCATTGGTCATCAATGCAACCTGCCCAATCTACATCTGTTGTAGGTGAATCCCCTTGTGGACAAGTGGATTCCCTCTTGGTCTCTAGAATCCTAAGGCCAAGACAGAAAAGTGCTTAACATGGACATTGACATTCTTTTAGATTTAATCAAGCTAACATACAAGGGAGAAGAATAAATGTATGTACCTTATCAACGATGTTTGTCCCTGCAAAGTCCAGGTTGAGCTTCGATCCTGATCTCCCTGATAGGTCCTGTAGAACAAACAAAGATACAATGGAATTCCTACTCTACTGAGATTAGCTCAAATATAGATCCATCTATTGCAGAGAAACTCATATGGAACAAGCATAAGTTTGAAAGAAACAGGCTAAGCATTGATTATTAATGAGAACAAGTAAAAGTACATACAATCCTTTGAATGAAGGTGCAAGAACTTCTTCCAGTTCTCCTTGTCCAACCCTTTTGCTCAAGTAATCTACGTTGATTTCTTTTATGACATCTCACTCATGAGATCATAAGTTTGATGTAATTCTCAATATCCATTGTCTGTCAATAACACTTATAGGATAATAAGTTTGGTATCAATCTCTAGTCTCTATTGTACCTTTCACCATGAGAAGGCCTCCTTATATAATCTTGGAGAGGTCCAACCATTTGAGAGATATTTGGGATGAGTTGAGGATTCATCTCCTTCAGTTGAGGATCTCCCCTAAGATCATGACTTGACCATCTATTCGAATCCAACTACCTTAAGGAATTGAGGGATTATTCCCTGATTTGCCTCAACAAACCCAAAATTTGCTCAAAAAGGGGTAGAACTCCCCCATAAGGGTGCACAGGGCACTCAAACACTCCCCCAAAGAGGCTCAAGGAGCACCAACACTCCCTAAAAGTGGGTAGGGGAGCACTCCTCTCCAAAATTCATTTTTTAGTGGTTCTTTCAATGACAAAAGGTTTGTACTTCCTGTCAACTGATTTCTATTCTTCCAAACTAGCCTTTGAGGTGTCTTAAGTGTCTTTGTGATGTCGTTAGTGGTATGACATAGGCAAGATAGCATTATGATGTTTGTGACACTTGAAACACTTATAGTTAAGATGCGACATTTGTGGACAAGATGCGACACTTACAACACTCGTAATGATGACACTTGCGACACTATAGAAGTGTGTAATTTTGAGGTGTAAGAGATTGCCCCCCAAAGTATGAATTTAGAAGACGATGATGACTGAAGTGATTTGTAGACTTTTTTGAGCAAGGGTATGGATGTAGAGAAACTAGAAAAAGCTGCACACAACCATCAAACAAATATTATGACATGTTTCAAACCCAAGGCATGCATACCTATGCTTGAGTGATAAATACTTTTTAGGTATGGCCACAATAAAATACACTGTGGACCCATAATTATATTGAAAAAAGGTATAGCCATCGAAGATACAATGTGGATCTATACTTTCATGACCTGAACTAATCTTAGCCACAAAGAATAGACAGTGGATCTACGAAATGACAAGACATAGCCACGGCCAATACAAAGTGGATTTATGTAACAACATATGTGTCATAGTTCAAGAGAACTCCTTCGCAACCTGGGAAAAGTACATATAAGAGTGATGAATCAACCCAGGGTCTTCTTACCAATCTCGATGTAGTACAAATCTAACCATGTGAATAGATTTATTGATGTCGAACATGGCAGAAACCACTTGATTACCAGTCAATGATGTAAACTGTTAACAAGCACGAGGGAAATCACCATTGATAGATGAGCTGAAGTCGAACATCCGTGGAATCATTCGATCAAAGTTCAATGATGTAAACCCACTATCGGACATGAGGAGGCCTACCATTGAGGCACGTAGGTCCCAAGGTACTATCTGGTTTCTAAGTTTGAGTCACTGGATAATGTGTTGAAGTCAATAGGAATAGACTCGTCGAAGGAGGGCCTTGATGTATCCCCCATCAATGACACGAAACTAACATAGAGATGTAATTGGTAGATCAAATGAACATGGACTAATATGGGTATTGAAACAAGATATTTGTGATGGCTGACTCTTGAGGCAGATACTTCCCTTGAACACTGAGGCACATCAACAGAAACATGACATGAACCAAAACTTGATAATGCAGTGGATGCTGTGACTTTCCTCAGGAGACCCAAAGGAGTAAAACAAACTAAGAGGATTGGCTCAGTGCAGAGGTTCAATGGATTAAAATGTGTGCAAAGACAAAGTGTCGTGTTCAAGGGTGACCGTAAGAGTTACTGGTAGTGTTCTCAAAAACTGCTTGGCTTGCATCTTTCAATTTTACCCCACCCAAATAGATGAGTACCGATTTTTAATTTAATGAGCCTGAGGAGGGTAACACATGCTCAATATGACTCACCTTCGGTAAGTCCCTCTTCCTTTGTTTAACGCACTGGAAGAAGTAAGGGTTCGGTCCCATATGGGCCCTTCAATGTATGATTGTTTAATGAGTCTAGAGAAGGTAAACGCAGTGGTTTTTAATATTTAGAGAGTCTGAAAAGAAATTAAATATGACTCCAGTGTTGTCCTTTTTCATAATGTTAGTCTCGCGAGGCCGAAAAAGAGATAAATTTGTTGGTTGTGGAGCCTAATCATCTTCCTAATTTAGAGGTCTTTTACTTTCAACCATGTTTATACCCCATGAAGTATTTACACCCCATAAGTATGTACACTCTTCCACGTGGAGGAGTGTAGAGGGGATATCCCCCAGTTGGGGGGTCTGGGGGAAAGTGGGCTCCCAGCAGGGGTTCGGGGGTGAAGCCCCTGAAGAAAAAATTGCCTTGTAAAAGTATATTGTAATTTCATTGTAAATCTGGACCATTCATTATCAGGTCGCAGATCTAACGATAGATATTATGTTAGGGTTTTTTTCCCTAGAAGAAAACCCTCTTTTATGAGGGAAATGTATTGCGGCTATGTATGTTGGTGAGTATTGTATTCTGAGAGAGGAAACTGTGAGAGAAAGAAGAGGAAGTTACAACGGGTTTTGTTGTAGGTTGTATCCCTTCATTTTGCTGGATAATAATAAAGAAAGGACCTGAAAATTTCTCTAGTGGATGTAGCCCACACTGGGTGAACCACGTAAATCTGTGTCTCTCTTGTATTGTGTATCTTCTGTGTTTTGTTTCCACATTTGTTTTATTTTATTGCTCCACGGTCCTTTTTTTCTAACAATTGGTATCATAGCGTAAGGTAACTCACAGGAAAAGAGGGTTCCTGGTTCGAGTGGGAGCAATGTCGGAAGATGGAAAGTTTAGGGTCAAGAAATTTAATGGCCAAAACTACCAATTATGGAATATGCAGATGGAAGATTATTTATATCAGAAGTATCTATTCCTATCATTGAGCGGAGTAGCAAAGAAGCTGGCGGCCATGAAGGACGAAGAATGGGGGATTTTTGACAGAAAGGCTCTAGGAACGATACGACTGAGCCTGGCAGCATCGGTGGCTTTCAATATCTTGAAAGAAAAGACAACGAAGGGTTTGATGGATGCGTTGGCCAAATTGTATGAAAAACCCTTGGTGTCCAATAAGGTATTTTTAGTGAAGAGATTATTTATTATGAAGATGTTAGAAGGTGGGTCTGTTGCAGATCATTTAAATGAATTTAATACGGTTACTAATCAACTAAGTTCTGTAAAAGTGGACTTTGATGATGAGGGTAGGGCTCTTCTAATCTTGTGCTCATTGCTAGAAAGATGGAATGGTTTGGTCATGGCTCTAAGTAACTCTGTCTCTAGTTCAAATACTTTAAAATTTGATGATGTTGTTGGTGTTATCCTTAGTGAGGAAATGCGGCGGAAAAGCATAGGTAAGACATCAGGTAATGCATTGAACATGGAGGACAGGGGAATACAAAAGGATAGAGGAAAGGGCTCAGGGAACTGTGGGAATTCTAGGAAGGGCAGATCCAAATCCAGACTTGGAAAGATAGAGTGCTGGAATTGTGGGAATATGAAGAAAGACTGCAAAGCTCCAAAGAAACAAAGAGATGGACGGAAGGAGAGAAATCAGGAAGCAAATGTAATAGGTGATGTGTTACAAGATGCTTTGATTCTTTCTATAGATAATATTTCTGAGTCTTGGGTAGTAGATTCAGGGGCTTCATTTCATGC
>JZKD02S0812155.1:0-19746 GCA_000966675.3 Picea glauca | reverse complement strand
ACAGAGGCTAGTAAAGAGATGATTTGGTTACAAAGGTTTATGGAGGAATTGGGAAAGAAGCAACAAAACAATAGGTTGTACTGTGACAGTCAGAGTGCCATTCACCTTGCAAAGAACTCAACATTCCATTCGAAGACTAAGCATATACAGTTCAGGTACCAGTTCATACGATCCACCTTGGAAGATGGAAAATTGAAGCTGGAAAAGATACACATTAGCCATAATCCTACAGACATGTTAACAAAGGGAGTAAGCAGGGAGAAACTGAGTTCTTGCTCAGTTTCAGTTGGTCTTCAAGAATGAATATGAACATGAGAAATTTGCTAGGTCCAAGAAGTTTTAGAGTCCAGGATATACAGTAGCGGTGGAGTTGTTGAGATCAATCTCCAAGTGGGAGATTGTTGGTTGTGGAGCCTGATTATCTTCCTGATTTAGAGTTCTTTTACTTTCAGCTGTGTTTATACCCCATGAAGTATTTACACCCCAGAAGTATGTACACTCTTCCACGTGGGGGAGTGCAGAGGGGGGGTACCCCCTCTGCGGGGTCCGGGGGGGCTATCCCCCTAGCTGGGAAGCGGGCCCCTAGCATGGGTTCGAGGGAGAAGCCCCTGAAGAAAAAATTGCCTTGTAAAACTATATTGTAATTTCATTGTAAATCTAGACCGTTCATTATAAGGTCGCAGATCTAACGATAGAGATTATGTTAGGGTTTTTTTCCCTAGAAGACAACCCTCTTTTATGAGGGAAATGTATTGCAGCTATGTTTGTTGGCGAGTATTGTATTCTGAGAGAGGAGACTGTGAGAGAAAGAAGAGGAAGTTATAGCGGGTTTTTCTGTAGGTTGTATCCCTTCATTTTGCTGGATAATAATAAAGAAAGGAACTGGCAATTTCTCTGGTGGATGTAGCGCACACTGGGTCAACCATGTAAATCTGTGTCTCTCTTGTATTGTGTATCTTCTGTGTTTTGTTTCTGCATTCTTTTTATTTTATTGCTCGTGGTCCTGTTTTTCTAACAAAATTATCATCGAAAGATTCCCTTTCAAACCTTTTAACGAGTCAAAAAGGAAGCAAGATCACCGGGCAATCTTTTCATGTTTAGAGATTCTGAAAAGAGCTCAAAGACGACTCCAAGGGGTTCCTTTTTCGTATATCCATGCGAGTCTGAAAAAGTGTTAAGAGTCTACTTGGTTACATTCTCATGTTTTTTCAATCACGATAAAGAACAAAGACCAAGCTCGGTATGCCCCCAGCTTGAAAGCTAGTGGCTTAACTTCAGAATGATTATCAAAGGCTGGAGACATGCCCTCCAAGCTTCAATTCATTCACCGACATTGAGGTTGTCACCAATTTCTTCACTAGATGGAGAAAAAGGATCAAAGTGGATGAAAAGAAGGTTCAAGAGAGGTGACTCTTTCATTTTTTAACGATCTTGACACAAAAAAATAACTATGCTCAGGGCTCCGAGTTCAATCCCCAAATTGTTGTTTTATTTTTTAACAAGCTTGCTACAAAGAGGAAAACTATGCTCAAATATTTTCTTTCATTTTTTAACGAGCTTGTCACAGAGAAAAGAAACTATGCTCATGACCTATATTTCATTGTTAATGGGCTTTCCATAGAGAGAAAAACTATGCTCATGACTCTTCTTGATCATGGCTTCCAAGAGAATAACGCTATGGAAGGACACCATGTCAAGGGACAAAACTCGGTCATGGCTTCCAAGAGAGCTTCACTAGATGGAAGAAAAACACTTTGGAAGGAACAAATGGCAAGGGTCATGACAGGGGTAAGGAGATAATTCTCTAATAGCCCTACCGAAGAGATCACCATGTCAACTACCGAATCCAAATCATCGGAAGTCAAAGGCATGGGAGACGAGGGAAAATCAACATCAGGAGGGGAGATAGACTGTATATCTGCTCGAATTTCTTCATGAGGGGGAAGAAAAGAAGATCGATGATGGTTATCATCCCGAGGTAGCTCATCAATGTTCAAAATTTCCATAATATATTCATCCGAGGGAAAAATTGGGGAAATGTAATCGATTGCAGACAGCAAGGAACTTAACCTTGATGGCATCAAATAATTGTCAGGTGCCAATAGATGTTGGTCATCTGAAGAGGGAGAAGTGGATTGGATAAAAATGTATGATGTTTCGGCTAGACTAAGTGGCACTGTGTCACCTAGTGCATCGAATTCCAACGAACTAGGTACAATCCAAGGGTCAGATGATTCCAAATATTGATAAGTCACGGTCGAAATCATATCGATGGTGGAAATATGATGTGTAGTCAGTGGAAGTGGTGTATGGAAGGTACCCATAAGGCTAGAATCTTTCAGAAAACCAACACCAACGCTTTCATATGTGATCTTATGGTCTCCCAAGAAATGAATGTTGTTGGTAGCAAGAGCGTGAGCATTGGTCGTACAGAAATTTAACTGATCGACAGTGACAATTTTGCCCTGATGAGGAAATTGTACACATCGAAATACCAATGAGGAAATGGAATTCATAGCATAAAACCAACTTCTTCCAAGTAACAAGTTGTAATCGAGGGGAGCATCGACCACCTCGACATCAACAATGACAGTTTTTCCACCCAATTGGATGGGTAGGGACTATAAAAGCCCATGGGGATGAAAACCTCACCCATCAAAGGCATGTAACATCGTTGGGGATTTGTTAAGTGCGGGTGATTTTAAACCTTTCCAACACGCTAAATACATGACACAAGTTGAGGCTCCCTCATCCATAATAGTTCGGTGGATTTGTTGATTGTGAACAACAACATCAACTTGGAAAGCAAGTTGGTAGGAGAGTCGAGATGTATAATTGTCTAGGTTAAACATGATATGGTTGGACGACTCAAGATCAAAAGTGCCAATAGAATCCAAGAGCTTTCTATGTTGACTGGGGCAATGCTGTAGAACTTCTAACACAGACATAACACACGGTGCTTGAGCCAAATCTTCAACAATGTTGTAGTTCTGGGCGGCATGTGAACTAGGATTAAAGGTAGATTTGTGGATATTTCTCTTAGGAGGGCGTAAGATAGAGTCGAATGTAGGTTTATCAATCTGAAGTGGTCTAGATAGAGGATTAACCGATGGAGGACTAACGGAGGACGATGATAGATCCGGTAATGTACCGGTACCGTTAGTGACTTTTCCTTTGTCAGGGTTACCTGGTGTGTCATATGTCTTAGAGCGAGTGGTCAAATTAATCCCATTAAACATCTAAATATGTGCACTCGTTGAAGCATCATCATGAGGATGGCTAGAACTGACCCTAGGAGAGGGGGTTTGAGCAACCATGGATTGCTGCTGTGGAAAAGGTTGAGTAATCACAGCGGGTTGTGAATTTCCCTGGAAAAGTTTGGCCACTTCATTGCGGTGTGGACTATATTGAGTGTAGTGATCATCACCACAAATGATACATGGGAATTTCAGTTTCTGTTGTGGTTTCTTTTCGGTAGCAGGTGTTTGAGCTTGATTTTTCAGTTGTTCATTGTTATTGGTATTTTTTTATTTATTCTTTGTCTTCTTCTTACCTCCAGATTGTTGTGAAGGGGCATATTGAACTGCATTCACCTCAGAAATTTGAGTTTGAGGGGAGGTAGAGGAGAGTGTGGTTTTCTCGGAAGTAGATTGAATTTTGACGGAACCGATAACACCATCCGCATGAGATGAGGATGATGGCTTGGATGGATCGGTATTAGAGCGAGAAACATTTGGAAGCAAATCATACAAAGTAACAGACTGTGAATAAACCAAATCTAAGTACTGGGCCCGAGTAATGGTTTCTTTCTCGGTGACCGCGCCACCCATAGTGATATCACGAGCAATCGGGGATAAAAGTGATTTAGTAAACCATTCTTACAATAAGATGTCAGGAATGATTACCTTGATCATCCTTCGTCGTCTTCTCCACTCATGAATATGGTCAGAGATATGCATGAAGTCAGTTTGACGAAGGGAGGTCAAGAGTTCAGTACCTGTCTTGTAGCGAATAGGCAGTTGAAAGTGTGCAAGGAAAGACATGGAAAGGGAGTTGAAATCATGAAAATAAGCATGTGGTAGTTCAATATACCACTTTGTTGCGGAGCCCGTAAGTGTTCGCTGGAAAAGATGCAAACGTATAGAATCATCCATGAGGGAGTTTGATGAACACCACAAATAGAAAGTCATCACATGGCTATTTGGATCTTCTCCATATTTCTGTCAAATTTCAGAATATCGGAAGGAGGTTTAGCTGGAATAATTGGCCAAATTGGTGAATAAAAAATAGGATCATTAGTTAACCAAGACAAGTCTGGGAGATCTAGAGTCGCAAGGAAAGGTAGATGTCAGTTAATTTGCGGATGATACTGGTGTGGCATAGGAAAAATAGTAGGACCATAAAATGGGTTAGGTGGATAGTTGTAACCAGTACGTCGTCCTACATATGGTTGTTGCTGGCTAGGATAAGCAAGATTCGATGATGGCTGAGAAACATTTGCATAACCTGGTGGGTTTTGAGAATTATAAGCCGGGTGATTTGTTTTCCCATAAGGAGGATAAACATTTTTCCTTTGAGGGGGGTAAGGAGTATATCCCGGAGGTGGATACACATTAGACCCATGAGGAGGATAAGGTTTTTGTCCCTGAGGACTCTAGGTGGTGTTTGAATGCCACCCAGATAAGGTTATCTATAATTTTTTTCGGAAGGAATAGGATTTGATACTCCTCCTTGTGGGTTATGATATGAGTTCCCCCCAACATGGGGTTGGGTAAAAGTGCCTCCTGAAGATACTCCCTAGAATTGTGAAGGGTTTCTAGCAAATGAAGGTTTCCCCCCTGCCAGTGGTGGATTAATGATCGAGGTATGACTGGAAAAGGGAGGTTTCCCTCCAAGAGGAACATGAAAAGGGGGATGTCCCCCGAGAGGGGTAGGCCTGCCATAGAATGGTGTTCCTCTAGGATGGATAGGTTTTCTACATAGTGGTTTCCCTCCAGTCGATTGTATTTGGCCGGCAAGGGTCTGCATTCTCTGGTGCAAAGATGTCCCATCAAGATCATGCAGAACATGTGGAGTTGTAGAGTGAAAGTTTGTAAAAGTGGGGGTAGGAATCAAAGTGCTTTGGGAATGAGTAGAGGTAATGAGTCCAGCATTAGGATAGACTTGTGTTGATGCAACAATAGGTTTAATGACCTGATCGATGGGGTGATTCATAGTTTGACCGGATGGTCCTGTTTCACCAGGAGGGTCATGAGGATGAAAGGGTTGTCCAAAGGATTCAAAATGATCATAGAGATCACCTCCCGATGAAGTCCTCCATACAAAATGAGCAGGTGTGGGGCTTGTATCTACTGTAGTGGTAGGACAAACAAGATTCCTATACTCATCACCAAAGGTTGGTTCTGTGGATCCCATATATGTTTCGGTAAAATCTCTCTCCGATAACTATGGGACATCTTTGTCTATGACGTTCCCAAGGGAGTCTAAATGGAACTAAAAGTGGTTCGAGAGGGGTTATCGACACAGATGTAGTGCGAGGATTTGGATTCTCAACCGTAATCAAAGTGCCTTCTTGATTGTCTAACAGAGGAGTAACAACACTCCCAGCATCAGATTGATTTTCTACCTCTCCACGATAGTTGTCTTTTGGAGGGTTAGGAGGTAAGGGTTGGTAGCCTTTTGGAGGAAGCCCTTGCATCCTACACAATTGATGAAGACCTTTATCGTCTACAGGCTCAATTTTGGAGAATAATAGTACACACTGAATATCTAGGGCCAACTAACAAAAAGAAATAGCATACGCTAATAAAATCTAGGAATCAAAACCAAGAAAACAAGGCTTATCTCGATGATCATACTAGTTGGTGATGAAATCCAACGTTGCGTGACCAAGTCCATAAGGGGCTAGGATATGGTGGAAAATCCACAATGGCGACCTGCTTAACGGACTTTCACCTTGGTGAAAGCTTCCACACAGTAATTGTGGATTTACCCTGCAAGGAACCCGAGTGAGTTTGACCAATGTCTGTTCCAGGTACGGTGAGAATTCCCTTCCCCGCCACCTTGTGTAAGTACCTAAGGATTACAGAAACTAAGGACACTAAGTCGTATTCAGCCCCTAGGTAGGTACAATCGACGGTCCGATCCAAAAATATGGGCAGGATAACAAGTCCAAAATCAACTCGAGAGGCTCCCACACATAATCGTGGGTATGCCCTCAAGTGACCCCTAATATACGATCCGACCACTACAAACAATTAAACCACGGAGGGATAATTTTCTTAATTCACCAGAATACGACCTCATGTGAGAGGGGGATCCCAGAAAGCCTATACGAAAATTGGATTTGACTCTCCCTATCTTAGGATGCTAATGTTTGTTTTAAAAAAAAACTTTGGATATTTGTACTCACAACTTAATCCAAAGTGCTAATCCTAGTCTAATGTTGGTGGAAGATCCTAGAAACAAAAATGTTCTAGGTAATTTTTAATTAGTGTTGATTTTATGGCTATTCTTTACTCAAAGGGTGCATGACATTGAAACTGATGGTATGATGACTCAATTCCCAAAAAATATGCACAAGAAAATGATAAGAAATCTTGTCTTTCGATGAATGGCTATTTAAGGGAAAGAGAGAAAGTTGTTTTCACTATCAAACACTAAGATGAAATGTCCTCATACAAGTGTTTCTCAATGAAATCCAATGTAATGCTAAAAAATTTAGAAATACTTTCTAGTATCCAAACCAATCACTAAAATATGTCCTTTTTATTATATGTGAATCATAATCAGATGTAAAACTTCTAATGCCAATCAAACTTCAGGATTAAACAGTCATAAGAAAACCTCACACAAAACAAAAAACACACTCTCGTCATGAAATAGACAAGAAGGACAAAGATAACCAAATTGCAAACAAGAACCAAAAAGCCTCAAACAAGAGAGAAATTATGGAAAGTTGACCTCAAATATCAAATGAAAAGGTTCACAGACCTTTGGATTTCCTCACAAAATTTTTCACTCAGTCAGATAAAGGAGAAGAAAACAATAAGTCAACTCTAGGTCAACAAAGACAAAGACTGGCTTCAAGGCAAGGAAATAAAATGTCAAAATCCCAAACAAAAGAGGATGAATTCTTAGAAATAAGGTGTTTGAAAGCCAATACCAAGATCGACTGAGAGTATGAGGCCCTGAGCATATGCCAAAACCAAGAAATAGCTTTAGAAGATGAAACATTCTGAAGAATTTCTCACAAAAATGGGGTAGCGCTTTGGTGTAAGGGGAACTAGAACATTCCAGCACTCTGTGTAAGGCTAAAGGGGAGTTATATCACTCTGAAAGGAACAGGGGGGGAGTTCTCTGCTACAAAAGCTTAGAAAAATGTCTAGAAACTCAAAAAATCAAGGAAATTCAGTCAATCAGGGTGATCCTGATGACATAAAGAGGCAATCAAACAAATCTAAGAATAAAAAATACAATGTGGAGAAGTTCAAGTGAGTGGGAAAAGGGGCAAAACAAGATTTGGGAATGGAAACAAAAATCAGAGCTCCTCCCCAGTGGAGTTTCCAATTTCAATTGTAGGTGAATCCCCCTATGGACAAGTGGATTCCCTCTTGGTCTCTAGACTCCTAAGGCCAAGATAGAAAAGTGCTTAACATGGACACTGACATCCTTTTAGATCTAATCAAGATAACATACGAGGGAGAAGAAGAAATATATGTACCTTATCAACGACGTTTGTCCCTGCAAAGTCCATGATGAGCTTCAATCTTGAGCTCCCTCATAGATCATGTAGAACAAACAAAGATACAATGGACTTCCTACTCTAATGATATTAGCTCAAATATAGATCCACCTATTGAATACAAACTGATATGGAACAAGCATAAGCTTGAAAGAAATAGGCCAAGCATTGATTATTAATGAGAACAAGTAAAAGTACTTACAATCCTTTGAATGAAGGTGCAACAACTTCTTCCAGTTCTACTTGTCCAACCCTTTTTCTCAATTAATCTACAATTATTGCTTTGATGACATCTCACTCATGAGATCATAAGTTTGATGTAATTCTCAATCTCCATTGTCTGTCAATACCACTTATAGGATCATAAGTTTGGTATCAATCTCTAGTCTCTATTGTACCTTTCACCATGAGAAGGCCTCCTTATATAAACTTAGAGAGGTCCAACCATTTGAGATATCTTTTGGATGAGTTGAGGATTTGTCTCCTTCAGTTGAGGATCTCCCCTAAGATCATGCCTTGACCATCTATTTGAATCCAACTACCTTCAGGAATTGAGGGATTCTTCCCTGATTTGCCTCAACAAACCCAAAATTTTCTCAGAAAAGGGTAGCGCTCCCCCATAAGGGTGCACAGGGCACTCAAACACTCCCCCAAAGAGGCTCAGGGAGTACCAACACTTCCTGATAGTGGGTAGGGGAGCGCTCCTCTCCAAAATTCATTTTTTAGTGGTTCTTTCAATATCAAAAGGTTTGTACTTCCTGTCAACTGATTTCTCTTCTTCCAAACTAGCCTTTGAGGTGTCTTAAGTGTCTTTGTGATGTCGTTAGGGGTACTACATAGGCAAGATGGTATTATGATGTTTGTGACACTTGCAACACTTATAGTCAAGATGCGACATTTGCGGACAAGATGCGACACTTACAACACTCATAATGACGACACTTGTGACACTATTGAAGTGAGTAATTTTGAGGTGTAACAACATCTGAGTAGGAAATAAGTGATATATCCTTTCCTTTTGGATACCATAATCCAAAGTCTTATGTTCCTTTGAGATATCTGAAAATCCTCTTCATTGCTAATACATGTGATTTCTTTAGTGTTGCTTTAAATCGTGCCACTTGTCCAACTGCCTGAATGACATCTGGTCTGGATGTTGTCACATATAGTAAGATACCAATCATTGACCTATATTGCCTCTGGTCTGTAGACTTTGAGTCATCATCTTTTCTCAACATGCAATTGGTTTTCATAGGAGTGGTAACTAGTTTGCAATATTCCATTCCAAACCTCTTTATCATTTCTTTGATATACTTAGTTTGAGAAATAAAAATTCCTTGGTAGCTTTGACATATATGAAGACCCAAAAAGAAGGATAGTTCTCCAAGTAATGACATTTCAAATTCATTTTGCATATCCTTTGCAAATTTCTGGCTTAACCTGTCATTATTACTTCCAAAACAATATCATCAACATAAATTTCAATTAATAAAATACTACCTTGAGTTTCCTTGATATAGAGGTTGTTGTATGCGCTTCCTTCCCATAGTTCGTAGGGAGTTTTGTCATTTTTGTTTATGAGCATTACTATGTTTTGAATGTGAACCGATGTATGCACTACATGTGGCAAAAAAGTATCTATCAATTTGGAATCCATTAGCATTGTCCAAGCCATTTCCTGTGTAATTATCATCCATTATGATAATGTTTCTTTGTCTATGAACCACTCTTTGAACCAATATATGAATCCATTCTCTCATCCAATGTCATATATTTGTCCAAACCTGCTAAGTGTTCTTACGAATCCATCTCTGTCCATACTGTCCAAGATTCTACTTGTGCAACTGTCCATAATGTTGACCCATTTATCACTATACTATCATGAAGTCTTGATTACTCTATTAAAATGTACTTCTACTAACTAACTGCTTTGAATCTATCTTCTCAAACTCTGTAAGCTTCTCGAAGGATAGTTCTTTGGTCTTTCAAAAATATCACATAGACTCCCGATGTCTAATATTTATATTACCTGGGAGTCTCTAAGCTGGATGGCTCAGAACAATTCCTAGTCTAATGTCTATTTATCATCATCTTCATTGGTAGACTCATCATCATCTTCATTGGTAGATTCATTATCTATCTGATCTCTGACTTATTTCTTTATATTTATGGATTCATCTTTCACTACAATGCCTGAAAGTACAATCTCTTGAACTTGTTCCTTATTTACGTGTCCTTCCTTTCTTTCAGTTATTTTCCAAACTTTTATGTATCTGACATCTGTCTCTTTCTCTGTAGAATTTTCTTCATCTCGTTTTATTATCAATATTGCTATCTCCGGTACCTGGTCTTCGTTCACCTGTTCTTCTTGTTTTCTTATCCATACTTTCTTATATCTTATATAAGTGTTCTCTTTCATGGAAGTATCGCTCATGCTTCTACAATCACTGGCTATGTTTCCATAGTTATGACATTTGTAACACTAATGTTACGTGCATCTACATAGGCACTTCTTTCTTGAACATTTCTTTTATAATCCCTGCAATATGCAACCTTATGTAAAAAATTAGTATAATAAAAACAATGACCATAAAATAAATTTGCATACCTGGGAGTGAATGATATTCTTTGTGGAGTAGTCCTTCTGAATTTCTGCCTTGACTGATCATGATCATGATTGAAGCTTCTTTGTGGCTTGAACTTGAAGATGTATCTTCAATAGTTTTCTTAGATTCCGGTTGACCATGATTCCTTCCTTTGATTACTTCTGCATAACTCTTTCTATTTTCTTCATTCTTCTTTTCTAGCAACCTAGAGTGCTTCTCTTCATTCTATGCAACTGATGTGGATGTTTCTATCTCTTCAACATTCTTTTTGAGCTTGACGATTTTACTTCTCAATGTGACAACTTCTTCTTCAATCTTCTCAACCTCTTCTTCTTTATTTAATATCTGAGACTTCATGAATTCTTCTGTTCTCTTCACTTCTTCAAGATGAATTTTTAATGTGATTATTTATTCTTCAAGTACTTTCTCTTCTTGACGAAAACATGAATCATGCTGGTTTAGATCGTGTTGACGAGTGAAAATGAACACTCGAAAACTAGAAGAGTGGATCCGGTCCGGGGTTGTCTAAATAACCCAAGCCGTTTGGGATGATCCACCCTGACGGGTTTAGTGGCTCCGTTGGTCGATCTAAGTCCTAGGAAAATGAAAGAAACTAACTAAAGGAACTAATCTAAATGAAAACAACAATTAAAGTAAACTAATAAACAAATCTGAAATAAGTTATATACAGTCTATTGTCTATATTATACAACAATAATTCTATGAAATTAAAAGTTCAGTTCTTAATCACAAATGTACAAGAATTTACAGATTATAGATTTTAAATGAAAACCTGAAAAAACCATTTGTGAGCTGTCTTATGACAGCAAAACTATTGTTTTTTGATTTTTTATGATTTCATGAAAAAGAACTAAAATTATAACTATCTAAGTTGAGAAATTAAAATGATAATCCTAATTATAAATCTAAACTATATATATCTATCTAAACTACTTAAAGAACACTAATAAACTAACCTATAATATCACTTTCCAATTTGTCTTGTGTAGAGGATCCAGTTCAGTTGTTCGATGGGAGGAAAGCCGCACCAGATTCTCTGCAAGCTTCTTGTAAACAGGAAGCAACAGTGCTCTTTTGAATATAAACAACAGAACAAACAAGACATAAAACTGACAACAATCTTATGATTTACAAGTCATCACAGTGAGATAAATCCCTGTGTGAAGATCTGTACAAAACATTTCATTTAATGAAGAAGAAAAATCTTTACTCATCAAATCGAAACAGAGTAATTGTTGTGCTAAAACTGAGATACATAAGACATGGACATAATTTAAATCAAAACGCATTAACCTGCAATAAGTCTTGATATCTAAAGTAGTCAATGACTTGATCACAAATTAAAATGCACAAAACCTGAACGAAAGTATGATAGATTGAAAGCTAAAGCTGTTACAAAAGATCAACTTCCATTCAAGTCTGTATCATCATAAATCCATAGTCTTGTTCTCCCAACCTTGATGATGGGTTCATTACAAAAAATAACAAGTATTTAAAGGCCACAGGGTAAAACATCCCTCTGGGAATTATGAAAGCAGTTTACAAAAAATATGGGAATAATATCCCAAGTCCCTATTTTTTGCCTATGAATAACAACTGAAAACTATATCTAAACTGCTACAGCATGTCCAATTTGTTAATGAAATTCGTAGGTACCTGTAAGTAGACAAGAATACACAATTTTAGATAATGTTTTATTGATAAAATTAACAAAGATCTAAACTTTAAGACTAGCTACAGAATCTTGTGATTCTGTAGCTGGTCTAATTTGAACACATAATCATTTTAAAATCAATCCAAAACTTAACAGAATTATATTCGACTTTTTAAACCAAATCTTTAATTACTAATTCCAAACAGAGTGAATCATTTAAACCAAAAATCCTATGCTAATTGAGAGCAAACAAAATCATGTTTGAATCTATTTCAATCAAAACAGACCCAAATGAATATCAAGTAAATCTCTGGTAAGAATTCAATATAGACATAATAAGTCAATCCAACACTCAACAGAATCATTTTTTTTTTTTTTTAAATCCAAACTAACAGAACCATATCAAATATGTCTTTGATACCAATCTAACTCATACAAATAATTATGCTAATTCAAGGCACACAGTATTGTTTGCAAATCAAATCAAACATAAATGAATCGAACCAATTTGGAGCCGACACAATCGTTATGGAAAATCGTATCAATCAAAACATAGCTACACGATTTTAGCACACAAATATTTTATACAGGTCGAATGCAATCATAATCCAAACGAAAATATTTATTCAAAACGAAACAGAATCATTTCTGGTAAATCAAAGTCAACAGGATTGTTTTGAATCTATTTAAAACAAACAGAACTAATCGAAAGCAAACCCAATCAACTACCTTGATTCAAACGTACAAAATTGTTTCAAAAGCAAACCAAATAGAATCTAAAACAAATCAATCATTTATACTAATATGAGAACAATAAAATCGCATTAACCAAATCATAGCTGTGTCCGAGTTTAGCAAACAAATCTTCTATACATGATTCATAACAAAATGATTTTTGGTGAAACGAAAATAACATAATCGTTTTGAATCTATTAAAAACGAACAGAACTAATTGAAGACAAACCCAATCGATTATATTAATTCAACCAACTCATAAAACAAAATTGATATTGAAAAACATACCTGGGTAGTAAGAAAATGATTCGATCATGATAACTTTGAATTGACAAAGGCCGTTGCTGCTTCGACATTTCTGAAGACAATTGAACCAGTGGTTTTTTGTTTCTTCTCGTTGGCTTGTAGCTTGTTGTTCTCCTTTGACAGCACTGTAACTCGTTCCTCTAACGATTTGATCTTAGATTGAAACAGGGGAACTTCGGTGTAATAACGTTCAAGCCAGGCATTACATTGAGTGCAAGGTGGTTGATTTGGAATCACAGGTGAAGGTTCTTTCAAGTAACCAGGGGTTTGACTGTGAATCCTAATTCCCGGGAATTTAGGATCGTTCTTGAGGCACGAAGGTAAATTTGAAACATAGTCATAGGGTTCCATAGAGCATAGGCCATGAGAATAGGGATATTCCTCAGTCAAGAAACATTCAATTTCGGAGTCCGAGTCCTCGCTCAGCACTATAGGCTTTTGGTCAATGTTTTGCTTGGGTTTGTTCCTAGCACATCTAGATATCCATCATGCATTTTTCTTCCCCTTACTATTGACACCAGTATCACCCTTACCTTTCTTCCTCACAGGCTTCTTAGAGGTCTTATTATTGTCTTTAGCATAGGAGTCAGCCATGATATCGAGTAGGTCAAGGTCGGGGCAATTCAAGGGTTTGACAGGGGGTAGAAGGGTAGGAGATGGCACGGTAGGCATAACCAGGGTTTCAACGACCACAACCTTGTCAATTTGAACAGACTCGGGAGTGGCAAAGCCATTCCTTAATAGGAAGGCTTACCAACTATCACCACTAAGGCTCAAATGGTGGACGATAATGAGTTTGATCAAGCAGTGATGAAAAAGGATGTTATCAGCCTTCTCACACTTGAATCATTTGGACATTTTGTAAAGACTACGTAAGAGATAATGTGGCATATTCAGAGGGTAGTCTATAAAATTCATCAACAACCAAAGGTGATACAGAAATACCAAGCCATAATGACCTTCGAAAGTCACAAACTTCTTAACAATTGCCAAACGATCATGCCACCTGGGTTTGAGGGTAGCGACAGGCATACCTCTATCACAATTTACAATATTTCTTGATGTGAATAGGAGCGGTCACGACACCTCGTCTACTTTGGAATTTTTAAACCACCTTTGCCCTGTAGCTGGTAAGCCTGTAGCTGAACTTAGGAATTCCTCATTTATCTCGAGCTGTATGTCTCTGACCTTAGCCCTGTAACCGTCGAAGGTGAGGGCGAATTGTTGGGCAACCAAAAGGTTAAAACGCTCAAATCTCTGGATAAACACTAGCCAACCACTATTTTCCAAATCTTCATGGGCATTGTCAAAAAGAAAGAGTGTTTGGCTGCCATTAGGCTCTATATGCACCACAGGTGCCATAGGAAAGGGCACACAGTGAGAAGGGTAAACTCACAAGGGTTTGGTCAGGGTAAACGCAGGATCGAATAGCTCACAGACTTCCCTAAAACCAATAGAGGTGACCCGAGATAGGAGGAAAGCATTAATGCCAAAGTGTGCGGGGGTGGTGGAACCAGATCAACCCATGCAAAATAGTCATATCCAAATGTACAATCGACGACGCATATGGTGATTCAAATCACTATTGCAATGTGTTAAAATCAAATGCCATTCAAACAATTAATGAAAACTATGGTAAGTTGACCCAAATTTTTACACAAGCAATAGTATTTGCATGGTTTTAAAATCAAAACAATTGTTTCGGAATCAACACCAAGGATTCGATCATAACAAATATATGTTGTATGAAATGATTGCGCCAAGGGTCTAACCACAATGTCAATATGTTTTCATGAAACCAAAGCGCCAAGGAATATGATGAAAGACTATAGAACATCAAACCACCTATGTATTAAGGACTCAATGATAGTCATTATAATATCATCAAAATCTTATAAAAATGAAACAACAAAAGAATGCCAAATGAGTAAAGGTTTTGGTGTCTTGCCAATTGTGCGACTATAATTAAATTGGAAATGCAATGAACACATAGACAATAGTGACCATAATAATCCAGTGACGATTTTAATGCGACTTCGAAATCAAAGTTTTCATGCTTGTAGTCATGAAAATGAGAACAAGGCAGGTGTGCAAATGCGCAAAATAATAGTGTTGTTTTATTCAAAAATTGCGATGAAAATCAAGGGTTCCAAAACACTTGTGTAGGAAGCTTATAGAGATAGGATAAAAATTTGAAATGGCTGCCAACAATGGTGACACAATGGTAGAAGTAGTTATCTCTTCCAAAACTCAGATTATGATAACGAGAAAAATTCTAACTCAAAAACAACAACCAGAAAATTGTTTAAACATCATTGTTAATCAAATATTCCAGCAGTTCTTAAAGGATGAAAAATGATAACGGTCTTAAGATAAGTAGGCCACGATATTAAAGATAAAATCCCCAATACTGTTGACAGAGCCACTGCTGCTAGTAGATGTCCATAGCCTCGACAGGGTTGCCATTTAACCCACTCTGATATCTGTATCCTGCCAAGAAGTTCTAGATCAAAATAAAGGACATTTTAAGGTCAAGTTATCTCATATTTGCAAATTTTCATATACCCGACATTGCTTCACTACCAGCGGGCCTGTTCAGTACCCCGATGAAATTGTCTTAGCATCATGCATGCATTTACCCACTGCTAGCAGACTTGTTCAGCATCCTGGCGGGTTTACAAGCACTTCCCACAGCTCTTTTATGATTTAATTTTGGTTTTTAAAGATGTATAATTGAGCGGGGCGACGCTGAAAATCATGATATTTTAAACATATTTTTACAGACCTCAACAAATTTTTTTAGAAATGTCCTTCATTAATATCCAAAGATGGTTTATTTACAAAAACAACCTTCTAAGGCAGGGAGACATCTTCTGAGTTATTCCCTTAAGGAACAGGGACAACGTAAAAAGATAATGGATGACCGTGAAAGGCTTTACTCACAGATCGAAATCAGTTAACTTCTTTCAAACAACAATCTTTTCAACACAGATGTACATTTTAGAAGTATATAATTGATGTTTATACAATTTTTCAGCAGTCATTCAGTGAAAGAATTTTCTGTTTTCTTTGTTTGAGCAGTTCCAAAATTTAGGTATGTGCATTTCCAAAAAAAGAAACTAATAAGTACAAGGGGAAAAATTAAAACCAAAACAAAAAAGAAAAGAAAACCAAAGAAAAATATTTACATAGTATACAAAGGGTTTTCATCAAGCGAAATATCTTTTCAGAGCTTGTCCATTCACCGGATAGGTATCTAGCCGTCCCTCTAGATTCTGCAATAAAAAAGAACTGGGACCCAATTTCTCAGCAATTAAAAATGGTCCAAGCCATAAGTTCTGAAATTTCGTGTGCTCTCCCTTCCCCTCATGCGGTTTGTCCCATTTCAAGACAAGGTCACCGACTTAAAAGTTCCTATCAGAGGAAGAGTTAGAATCAAACCATCTTTTGACCACTAGTTGATGCTGATCTAACTTACGTTTAGCTTGAGCTCTTACCTCTTCTAGTTTCATTAAAGCATTAATTCGGTTTTCTAAAGGGGGACAATCTTCTTCTTGTATTTTCTACGATAGCTATAGTGAGGGAAGAAGAATGTGTAGTGGCAGAATTGCTTCTCTACCATAGACGAGAAAAAAGGGAGAGTTACCTACAACAGTTTTTGGTGTTACCATATCAGCCCAGATTGCGTTTAACAGTGCATTATGCCAGTTTTTGTGATTTTTAGATACCATTCTCTTGATGATTTTAATCAGATTCTTATTTGTTGATTCTACCAATCCATTGCCCTGGGGGTAGTAGCTGGTAGAAAACTTCAATTTAATTCATTTTTCTAGAGCGAACTGGCTCATCTCAAATCACAAAAAATAAGAAGCGTTATCGAATACTAAACAATCAGGGATACCAAAACAAGTAATAATATTTGAATTTAAAAAGACAATTACCTGACTGGTATTCATAGTTCTTAATGTGGCAGCTTCAGACCACCTGGTGAAATAATCTGTGGCTGTTATGATAAACTTATATTGCTATGAGGATGGCGGATTGATTGGACCTATAATATCAAGGCCCCACTGCTGAAAAGGGGAGTCTACTGAAACGAGCTGCAAAGGAAAGGTTGGTTTCTGTATGCGCCCAGATGATTTTTGACAAATAATACACTTACGGCACAAGGCATGGGCATCTATAAAAAGTGTGGGCCAATAATAACTGGCTCTCAAGACTTTATGGGTAGTGGTGTCACCACAAAAATTCCCACCAGCTTCTCCTGCATGCAACTCTAGTAAGACTTTTTCTGCTTCATCTTTCTCAAGACAGCGCATTAATATGCCATCAAAATTTTGACGAAATAGAATACTGTTAACCAACTGAAATGAGGTAGATTTTAATCTTAACTCTCTTTTTTTAGTGGGATCCAGGTGACAAGGAGCTGATCCATGTTCAAGACAGAATTTTATATCGTCATACCAGGGACTGACAGAGCTTTGTGCACAACAGATTGCATTTTGATTGTGCTGTCCTAGGTTTGACCTATCATTTTCTTCTTGTTGTCCTGCTGCTGAATCAAACACTAACTTGCATAACCCTTGGCCTCTCACTATTTGAGCTGGGGTAATTTCTATGTCATACTCCTGCAAGGAAGTAACCCATTTTGCCCTCTTTTCGTCTAATTCTTTTTTCACTAACAGATTCATGACGGCTAGGTAAGGGACGATAAATTTTATCCTAGATTTCAAAAGATAATATCAGAAGTGCTTGAATACTTTGAAAAAAACGTAGGCTTACTGATCTACCGCTGGGTAATTAAGTTCCATGCCTTTGAAAGAAGATCTCATAAAGGCAATGGGTACTTCATTGTTTTCAGGGTTCTTTTGAGTTAGGACGACAGCGTAGGAGCGGTCATAAGCAAATGTGTAAAGTGTGAAGTCATGCGAAAAGTCAGGGCTCATGAGAGAAGGAGCGTCTATTATGGCCTTTTTTATTGAATTGAAAACTTGATTTTCTAAGGGTCCCCAATGATATTGTGCGCCTTTCTTAATTAAATTCTGTAAAGGTCTGACCATTTTAGAGAAACTGGGGATGAATCTCCTGACAAAGTTTATCTAGCCTAAGAAAGACTGCATATACTTTTTGGATGTAGGAGGGGGAAGTTTCGAGATGACTTGAGTCCTTTTAGGGTCGATAATCATCCCTTTGCTTGACATAATGAATCCTAAGAGTTTACCTTGTTCTTATGCGAAGATGGATTTTTTAGGATTTAAGGAAATGCCATATTTACGACATCACTATAGAACAACTCTTAAATGAGCTAGATGATCATTTTTTTTTTGAAAATACAGTAACATCATCTAAGTAAACTACGATGGACTGATTGATTAAGCCTCGGAAAGCGATGTCCATCGCTCTCTGGAAAGTGGCACCAACATTAATCAATCCAAAGGGCATTTTCCTGTAAGCGTAGGTGCCCCATGGAGTGCGAAAGGTAGTTTTAAGTTGGTCTGGAGGAGACATCATGACTTGGTTGTACCCTGAAAAACCATCCAGTAAGGATAGTCTCTCAGAACCAGATACCTGTTGAAGGATCTGTTCCATGGGTGGGACAGGGTAGTTGTCTTTATCAGACGCTCTATTAAGGTTTCAGAAATCGACGCAAATTCGGATTTCCCCACTTTTTTTCCAGATAGGGACAAGGTTAGAAACCAATTGAGTGTTCCTAACTGGGAAAATCATCTTAGCATTTAGGAGTTTATTCAATTCTTTTTTAACGGTCGGTTCGAGCTTAGGGTGCATTTTTCTTAGTTTTTGTTGAAAGGGTAATGTTTGGGGTTTCATAGGAATGACGTGTTGTATGATGTTAGGGTCGAAAGTTTTAAGGTCATCATACGTCCATGCAAAAACATCTTTAAATTCTTTAAACACTTTAATAAATGCGATTTTTTATTTTTCAGAACACCCCACTCCTAAATTAATGCACTGTGGATTGTCATTAGTTCCTAAGTTGACTTTTTCATACAATAACGAGGAACTATTGGTTTTACAGTTGACTGATTTTTTGAACTTATATTGAAGATCGTAAAACTTCTCTAATCTAACTATAGATTTAGGGATTGAATTTACCATGTCCGATGAAGATTCAGGAGTTCTCGGATCTAGTATTACCGTGAAATCACACAAATTGTCATCATGAGTGCATTCGTCAATCACCATGCCTTTGAAGGTTTCTTCCATATGCAGGAAGCTAATGATCTGTTGATCATTGTCAAAGACTCTCCAGTTCGTGATGTTGTCGGGAACGGATGGCCTGAACAACAGTTCGACGGAGAATGCGTTCGGGGAAAAGCCTTCTGCAGGAAAGATTTTGGAAGCTACGTTAGCTAATAGATCATCTTCAGAATGATTCAATCTAGGAATAAAATTTATATTGAAAGAAGAAAATTTATTCATTAAATTCCATACCTCAGATTGGTAGCTTTTAAGATGCAGAGACAAACAGTGGATAGAATCTCTTACCTGCCTAACCACGATTTTGGAATCGCCAAAGACAGTCAGATTTTGAATGGTCATATCTAAAGATTTTCTGAGACCTTGCAGTAAAGCCTCATATTCTGCTGTGTTATTAGTACATTCAAATTATAGCCTACATGCAATCAAGGTTTTGTTACTTGAGGGATCGATAATAACAC
>JZKD02S0812154.1:560501-572075 GCA_000966675.3 Picea glauca | reverse complement strand
GGAAACCATATATTGCATCTTTCTTCTCACTTCTTGTGCTATATATGGTTTCCCTCTAGATTCTGAGAACTTATTTTCTATCCCTTTGATTCTTTGCGAATTTCGTTTCCTTGGTTTGAACGTCTTCTAACAAAGTTCCATTTGGTAATTTACATTTCCAGCCAATATTCTAAGAGTGCTGCCACTTGATATCTTGTCTTCATTTATATAGACAAGTTTATCTCAACTTTATTTTGGTTGAACTTTTTAATATTTATATTGTTGTAACAAAGTTCCATTTGGTAATTTACATTTCCAGCCAATATATTCTAAGAGTGCTTCCATCTCATATCTTGGCTTCCTTTATATAGACAAGTCTATCTCAACTTTATTTTGGTTGAACATTTTAGTATTTATATGGTTGTAATATGCATTACTCCCACTGAATATTTGCATGGTTGTTTAAGTAACCATTCTCTTCTTCTATTACCAAAGTAACTCTTAAACTAACTTTATTTTAATTGGTATTTCACATAAGGAAATGCTACATTTATGTTATCTTTTCCAACATATGATTTCTATCCTTGACTATCCTATTAATCAATGTCACATTTGTTACTATTTCAAATGCATCAACATCTTTTATTCCTTTTAACTTGTTTGCAAACAATCTCTAACAAAGAAATGTTTTCTACTCTACTTGTATCCTTCTTGACATGTCATCCCATTCTTCATTAGGAATGCACTCAACATTGTGTACATATATCACCAATCCCCACTTCTTATTGTTAGCATTACATGAGAGTTGCAATATACTACAATTATCTTGGCATCAGTCGTGTGGTATCCTTTTCAACTATCTCAAGCTATTGATGATTTTTTTATTATTCCTAGATTCCACTTCAATTTATGGAATACCTCTTATTGAATTATGATTACATCCTTCTAGAAAAAATATCCACATAATGCATTCCTTTAAGTATCTAGTGGCACTCTTTAGAGTGCACGAGCCTTCATTATTTCACCCACTAAATTCTTTACACTTGTAGTATACTTCCATCTTGCACTATGATAACAAAATTCGACTTACTTGTAAAATACCGAGGGGTTCCTAGGATGGTACAAGGGAATTAGGTCAACCTAAAACAATTGAATTTTGGAGTACCAAACGACTTTTCTACTAGCAATAGGGAGCATTTATAAATATCTAGCATATGAATAGAATAAATATTGAATCTAGTTTTGTAGTAGAGAAGTGCTAGTAGTAAAAAGTTCCCCAAAACTAGTAGTAAACAATATCAAAACCAACAGTAAAACATGTCCAAAATCAACAATAAGTTTAGTTCTTCATAATTCTATATTTATCTTAATATTAAACCAGCAATAAAACCCTCTAAATATTGTTATCACAACACATGGGTCGAGTAACCAACAATTACCATAGACTAAACCCAACCAATAAGATTCACTATTCCCAAATACAGTAGTAGCCTTTTAATGGATGTTGTTACAAAGACAAAATACTTATTTCTAAGAGCTATTAGACCTTTTTTATTGCTACAAAAACACCTAACCAGCTAAGAAGCATGAGCCTTGGATGAGAGTGATGGGTTGTTGATCCTTTCGTGGTTTGGTCCTCCACCAACCTCTTGAATTTTTTCTCCTAGGTATACAATTTGTCCACCAAGAAGCCTCCTAGACAGTCTAGCCAACTCTTGGCGTCAAATGAGGGTCATTTCACCTCCCACCAGGTGACTTAGCTTACTGAACTCGACTCCATCCCTACTTCCAGCCTTGATGACACCTCCTTTTCCAGTCATAGAATTCTCAACCTATACCAATGAGACTCGTACTCCACCCATCACACTCCTTGTCTCAACATAACTCTAATGCGACCCCTTCTCCAAGGTAATTGTGCCAGCAGGCAGGGTTCGACCTTCTTCCAGGTCACAGAGAATAGGTGTGGTCTTCTTTACAAGGGATATAACATCACTTAAATAGATCGTTGCAGCCTTAGTTTCCCTTGGTCTCCACCAAGGTACCTTCCCCAATCTACCACAAATCACAACAACAACTTGATCTCTCTTAAATATGGCTTTAGTCCTCTAGTGCGACCATTGAACCTTCAATGCACCTCTAGATCACCAATGGTTATGTATTTGAGGTAAGTGTAAAAAGGGGTTAAGATAGTATGATAACTATCAAAACTCAACATAAATAAGTGTTTATCAACCCTGTAAAGGAGTGAGGAAACCACCTCCAAAAGAAGAAGAGAGAACTCAAAAATAATCCAAGTGTGTGTTCAAATGAGCCTCCTTCCCCTTATATAGATCTTGTCTTTTTCTTGCTTCCTTGTTTTTGGATGACTTATCCCTCAAGTTAGGGTCTTTTTCCATTTTATTTTCCCAATGGTGGTTTACCCCTTAGGTTGGGGGTATTTTACCCTTACTTCTCCCAATGGACACCTTTTAAATCAATCATTGCCCTCCTTTCACCCATTAAATCCACATGGCTCCCATTTAGTTGGGGGCTATGGCCTATAGCAATCCGCCTAAGCCACTACGTCCATCCTACAATGGGGTCAAAGGAGAGGGGACATAAGAGTCCTCCATTCCTGAGATTGCTTGTCCTCAAGCAACCACAAAAAAGGATGTTGAAAAATATCCTCATTCTCCCATGTGGAATTCTCTACTGCCCCATATCTCCACTTGAAATGGTAATCCTTGATCACTCTTCTCCTCAGTCCCCTCTCTCGGACATTCATAATCTCCTCAATAGTCAATAACATTCGTCCCCTCTCATCTAGTGGTGGTAATTCAATGGGAGTAGTGACCTGTGGTCCCGATGCCCTCTGGAGGCATGACACATGGTAAATACTGTGACCCTGGATACTTCTGGTAAACTCCATCTTGTAGAATACCTTTCCATCTCTCTCATTCACTCTAAAGTAACCAAATAGGAATGGCCTCATCCTCTCAGCACCATATCTCGTCCATGGAGGTGGTCTACATGACTGCATTGTCAAGTACACCACATCTTTGATCTGAAATCTATATTCCACTTTCTACCTATCTACACATATGCTATGCCAACCTTGGCTGGTCTATAAGCTATCATGAGTAGTATCATTGCAATTATTTCCCAAATGTAACCACTCAATCCATGAAATCACGTAGTCATGCAAATACCTCTTAGTTCGTCGGTCCACTACCATAGCCTGACCAATTGTATGAAGTTAATCACTAATGTTTGGATTCAATCTTGTGCATGTTGATTTGATCAACCTCTGCCAAAGAGGTATATCTATCATCCAAGCTTTGCATGAGATCACCATAAATTGCGTGAGCTATGATGGTCGGTCATTCAATATGGTTTTCACCCTCAATGAATCTATAATGCAATTTTTCCACATGTTTCCCCATCCTAGTTCTAAAATGTGTAAATATTGTATCAACCTTCCCTAAAGAGTGTTCCCCAAACTATTATGCTATCAAATCATACACTCCCCCATGACTAAATCTCCCGATCCTTCTCATAAGTGGTGAATCCGTCGAGGTCCCAAACTACCCTGTGTGACATGAATCATCCTCTACTCGTAGCATTGATAGTCCCTGCGCACACAAAAGAAATTTCGAGACTATACATGACGAGCCAAGAAATCATAAACTGTCGAGGATTGGTCAACTCCTAAAAAGAGTACTCCTCCAAGCTACTAATCCTACGCACCCAAGGAATAAACTCTCGAGAACACAAACTAGCAGTCCCATCGGTGTCGACTATCGACCTATCAATATCTACAATCCCAGGGTTCGATGCTAATCGCCATGAGGAATAAGTGTGTTGATGATACATCCCTCCAATCACCATTATATGTCCACCATCCTCATAATTTTCTCTCCTCTCCTCAAACTCCTTATCATGGACCATCCTCTACCAAGATATCTTACTGAATTCAACACCTGTCAATCCATCACTATCCTCGATCCTAGGTATCATGGGGGAATTTTTTTTTCCAAAACTCCTACCATATCATCCCTATCACGATGCAGATCCATCACTATCTCGCCTCCATGGTACATCAATGTCATCTAAAGAAACCTATCACCCTGATGAATTCTCGGATCCCACAACCTCATTGGTAGTCTACTACTCCCAATGTCTTCTATGAAAAAATTTATGCAAAGATCCAATAGAATTTGAGGCTCCCACTGCACAACCTGTACCTTGATCACCAATTCCTAGTGGATGGAATCTTCATCTACTACGAGGCTACCTATCTCACCCAATTTACTCTGGTAATCCTCACATGTCCTGTTGATGGAATTTAACCACAATGAAAGATGTCTCTATAGCCATCTGCAAGACTTGAGGGTGACTAATTTATTGTTCAAACCCAAGGGCATAACCAATATCCCATGATGATATCTGGTAATATACATATGGGTATCTATCTCACTGATCACCATCTGTTTACATCCTTGTCGAAGCTCAACTATCGACATGTATGCTGCTCCGAGAGCCTCACCCATCCACTCTTTGATCCTAGGTAACCTCAAATCAAGGGTGTTCTCAAGACCTTTGTTGGAGGTATTCCTTGTGGAAATGATCCAAGACTCCATTGTCCACTATCATGTTCCAATGAAGACCCCTACACACTGGCGTACACCATTATGTCCCCTTATATAACATTGTGTCATGTGCATGGTACTAAACCCAACACTCTATTGACGATGGATGAATGTGTATGCTAGAGTGTGTCCACTCCTGTCATGTACATTTCCACCCAATCCATGCACACATACACTTCCTTCTTGGATGTTCCATAAGGAAGGTGCTCCACCATGTCCTCAGCCTCTAATGTGCTCTTGAGAAGAAAGGGCTCATGGTCCCTAAGAGCAGAATCCAACCTGTTGGAGTCACATATCCTCTTGAGTACCAACAACTTGGAATGCTCCATGTATGAAATCATCACGACAGGATCCTCCCTCATATCATGTGTTACTTATTGCTTTGAAAGGTCTACAATTTTTGAACCAAAAGGCCTCTTAGAAATTCCATCTAACTCCTCGCCTCAACTGGGGGTTGTTTCTCCTCCTACTAGCTTCCATTACTTACTAAACTTGGCTCAGTGCCTCCTTGTATCCTTGTTACTATCACTTTTTCTAGCTGTAGTATCCTGAGTCTGTACCAATGAGGCTAGTACTCCACCCAACATTCTCCTTAGATATAAATAAGTCCAACGTGACTCCTTCTCCAAGAGAATTGTGCCAATAGGTAGGGTTTGTCCTTCATTCAGGAAACAAAGTATAGGTGTGGTCTTCTTTACAAGGGATGTAACATCACTTAAATAGTTCATTTAATCCTATGTTTCCCTCGACCTCCATCATTTTACCTTCCCCAATATTCCACAGATCACAAAAGCAACCTTCCCTCTATTGAAAATTGTTTTGGTCCTCTAATGAAACCATTGAACCTTCATTTCTCCTCAAGATCACCAGTGGTTATGTCTCTGAGGTAAGAGTAAAAGATGGTTGTATCATGGCTTCCAAATCTCATGGAGTCTATGTCGTAAGTGGTGAAGAGCGTACAAAGATTACATGATAATGTAGTTCCTCAACCTCTCTTTATTTGTCCTCGACAAACAAAAAACTACAAGTAGTTTGAATTCAACTACTCTAGCACTTATTTGTCGATGCACAACTGATAACTAGAGACTCCATCTGACACTCCACTATGTATCTCTTCTAACTGAGCTTTCCACATAATATCCCCATTGAATCTACAAGCTCCATTGGTCCTATTCAACAATTGTGTGATTTGATCCTCGGTCACCAACAAACGATCCTCCATGTCATGTAGTGCCAACAGTCTTTGTCCACTGATATAAAAATTATAATATTTTTCATCTATGAGAGTGCTCCCCTCATCATCATCACTATACAAACTAGGTGATACCATGTTATGATGGGACTCATGCGTGATATCATCCTCCAAACATGGAACCTGTGAAGAAGGATCCATGTCCCTTGGTAATATCTCAAGCACCCCTCCTCCATCATATGTGGGTATCGTCATTCCCTCATAATCATCATGGATATCATAGGTGGGATGGGAAGTTGAATTCTCTCCATAGTTGAGTTGCATCACACCCTCATCATCAATAACATCCTCAACATATGTGCCATCAACCTGTCTATCATAGGTGTTGGTGTCATGGACTTCGTGGGACAATGCTAATGATACAAGAGGTTCCTATGTGTCATCATCCCCATAGTCATAATAATTGGGACAAGTCATTCCCCCTCATCATTAGTACCAAACCCAACAAACATGCTAGTGTCAATAGTCTCATCTTAGACCATTGCTTGGTCCTCCTCATCATGGTTGGATGCACGCTCCTCCACATGGGAATGTGCATGTGCCACCAATGGATCCCTCTACTCTTCTACCATATCTTCCTTCAATATTTGTCTTTTTTTATTCAAGGAAAACTAATCTAGGCCTTCAAGACAACTTCTGTACTTGATGGTGGAATAGTCTCGAAAATACATAGCTGCACAAAACTCTTTACCTATTGTCAAATACTCTTGATAGTAAGGATTGTACTTGACTACCACTAGTTTCCACTTTATTTTAGCCAAGAGGTCCTTCCTGGTCTTCATCTTTCCAACCCCAATATGTTTTCCTTGACCTCAATTGACAATTGCAGATTTCTCTTCCATTGAATACCCTTGATTCTGGAAAAATCAACAGCTCTGATACCACTGTAAAATACCTAAGGTTTGCTAGGTTGTTACAAGGGAAATAGGTCAACTTGAAACAATTAATATGTGCAATACCATACGGTTTTTCTACCAGGAACATGGCACATTTATAAATATCCAACATATGAATAGAATTAATCATGAATGAGTTTTTGTTGCATAGAATTACTAACAGTGAACAATGCCCGAAAACTAACAATAAACAATATCAAAACCAATAGTAAAACATGTCCAAAATCAACAGTAAGTCTAGTTGTCTAGAATTCTATGTTTAGCTTGTTATTTAACCACCGATACAACCATCTAAAGGCTATTGTCACAACACAAGATTGAAATAACCAACAGTTAAAGTAGACTAAACCCTTAGAAAAAAATTCACCGTTCCCAAATATAGTAGTATCCTTTTAATGGTTTTTGTTACAAAGACAAAATACCAATTTCTTAGAGAAACTATAGCTATTTATTTCTACAAAAACACCTAACCAGATTAGATCCTTGAGCCTTGGTTGAGAGTGATGGGTTTTTTATCCTTTGTTGGTTTGGTTCTCACCCAAGGTCTTGAATTTTTTCTCCGAGGTCTGGAATCCTTCCACCAAGACATTTCGACCAACTCTTGGCTTCAATCGAGGGTCATTTGGCCACCTACTAGGTGTAACAACTTACTCAACTAGGCTCTATCCCTACTTGTAGCCTTGGTCCTACCCCTTTTTCCAATTACAGTATCATCAGTCTCTACCAATGATGTTGGTACTCCACCCAACATGCTCCTTGGCTTAATAAAACTCCAATGCGACCCCTTCTCTAAGAGAATTGTGCTAGCAAGAAGGGTTTGTCCTTATTTTGGGCCATAGAGTATAGGTGTGGTATTCATTACAAGGGTTGTAACATCACTTAAACAACTCCCTGCATCCTTAGTTTCCTTCGGTTTCTACCAAGGTACCTTCCCCAATATTCAACATATCATAACAATAGCTCAAACTCTCTTGAAGATGGTTTTGGTCCTCTGATGCATCCACTGAACCTTCAATGCACCTCTAGATCACTAGTGGCTATGTCTACGAAGTGAGAATAAATAGGACTTGAGCTAGGGTGCGACCTAGCCCACCAAAACTTAATAAAATTAAGGTTTTACAAACCCTCCAAAGGATTGAGGAAACTACCTCCAAAATTAGAAGAGAGAACTCTAAAATAATCCTTGTGTGTGTTCAAATGAGACTACTCCCCCCTTATATAGATATGGCCTTTTTCTTGATTCCTTATTTTTGGGTGCCTTCTCCCTCAAGTTAGGGAATTTTTCCCTTTTATTTTCCCAATGGTGGTTTATCCCTTAGGTTGGGGTCTTTTACCCCTTAATTTTCCCAATGGAACCCTTTTAAACCAATTGTTTTACTCCTTATTCCCATTAAAGCTCTATGACTCCCCTTTAATTGGGGGCTATGGATTATCAGGAGTCCCCTAAGACACCATGTCCCTCCTCCATTTGGGTCAAAGGGGAGGGGATAGAAAACTACTTCTCTAATTATTCATAGACTAATCATTGGAGATGATGCACCTTACATTCATGTATGCAATATGCCCCTCTTTATTAGAATACTATCTTCTTAGATTCTCAATCCTACATTGTTGAACTTATATTAATATTTTAAAATTATTCATTCGTGGACTTTCATCGTATTTTGAATAATCTTTGATATAACAATATTTATTTGAGTGTCTCTTCTAATCCTGAATCCAAGGTTCAAACCCCTGCTATTTAAAACACTCTTCATGTTTCAATGGTTTCACCTCTTACACATGTATTATCATGAATTGTAAACGGTATTTTTTAATCAACATGCAAATTTGATATGAACATATATCATCGTGCATTTTTTTCGTAAATAAAAATTCCATTGAGAGTCTTTGATATTGCTGAATGTACCCATATGCCTTGTTCTTGCAACTTCCTAAAGCTACGAAAGGCACGTTTTGAAAAGGCGTTCTTTTTTTTTTTGATATTTATAGATTTCTTGTGCATATTCCACATATTTAGTCCTCATTTTATACATATTATGTCCTATATATGCACGTAATTCTACAATTGTGCATGAACCAATTTTTTTAAGATAGGAATAATTTAGCCGTTTTGGAAATTATGCATAATTTTTCCCTTTAATATCATCAATTTCCTTTTTCCTTTTTTCGAGTTCCTGCATTTTCTGTTGCTCAAATCTAAATTATGGAAATACAAATGGATTCTTGTATTCTATGTATTTCTAATGAATATACTCATCCTTCATTTGGATTTCTGACCTAGAAGTTATAGCTTCTTGATTTCGTCATTTCTACTCAATTGTGCCCTTTTAAGTCCACTAGTCATCTTCAGTGTGATTCCATGAGAATTTTTCTACACAAATCTAAATTATGGGTGGATATGTGGATTATCCTATCCAACATATTATATGAATACTTTCTTTCTTAATTAGGATCTCTTAATAGAAAGTTATAATCATCTAAATATTCCTAATTTACTCCTTTTCTGCACCTTTCACCTTAGTGCAATTAATCTCAAACACTTAATTTTGCTAAAAGTTGAGGAAAGTATGGAAATAAACAAGGAAAATTTTGTATGATTCATTGATGAGATTAAGAAACTAATTTCATAGAAACTCTCATATTTCCAATTTCATGTTCTCGTAAAAAAATCTATAACAATCTAGAAATGGAAATTTTCTTTTTTCACCCTTTACATTCATTGTAACAATTCATTGTGGAAGATTTACATGATTTTTCAGCACATGAAATGTTGAGTAATAAAATTTTCCATATTTTCCATCTAGGGTCCCTTTTCCTCCTTTAAAAATCTCAAAAATCCCCAGAATGTGGCATGGAACAATTGATTTTTCCCTATTTTGGCATCTCCAATCCACCCTCCTCGGAATCCATCCAATCCCTTCACAGAGTATTTTCATGTTTGATTTTGTCACTCTACCCAAATTTCATCGATAACAGTTCCCTGCCACTATGTAGGACCCTACTCTTCAAAAACTTCTAATTTACATTTTCTGAAAAATTGGTGCATAATTGGCCATTAGCCCTCTATGGACTTTTGTAGCTCCTAACACAATGAACAAAACCCAAAAAATTTCATCTAATTCATAGTTATCTTGCTCCTTATATGACCCAAATATGACTTTGGCTCTAGACATTCAACATTCAATGTTTCCTCCTTTCACAATGCTAATGAGTTAAATTCCATTCTCCTAGAATAAAGATTAGTCCCTCGACCAAAGGGTTAGTTATATAATGTACGAATTTCACGAATTTACATTCAACGTTATTTATGAAGACAAAAAGTTTGCCTGTAAATGCTTTAACAATGCGATAGGAATTCAATGGTCTTAGTGGATGTTAACCAACATCATCATCATCAATAGATGATGCACTAATGTGATCAAGTGAACATAAGAGAAATCAAGAATGACTTATGCAATAACTAGTCGAGGAGACTAAGGTTCTGTTTAATTAAATGAGCACATCCACTAACAGATATAGGTGTTTTATGTAGTTTATCTTGTTTGTGCATGATAGTGTTTCCTCATGTGAACAAAGAATAACATTCTGCTTTAATTTCAAGATATCAAGTATACTCAAATACATCTTTTATTATAACATATAGATTACAAATGTGACCCACAAACATGAGGGATGTACCAATGGAGAATTTTGGTCAAACATTTATATACTTACCTGTTAGCATTTATCTTTTATTATATACATGTAGATTGTAAAAGTGAATCAAAAAACTAAAACATGTATAAATTGAATATTTTGGTAAGACATTCATGTACTCATCTCACAAAATTAAAACATGTACAAATTGAATATTTTGGTAAGACATTGTAAAAGTGAATCACAAAACTAAAACATGTACAAATTGATCGTTTATGTACAAATGATCATAGTTTTTTGTCATCAACCTACTTATACAATTTTTCCAATCAAGCTAATATGCATATCAAAATCTGATCACAATGAAACCAAGACAAATATTTTGGTCAAACATTTATGTACTCATATCTTGATACCAATCAAATTTATGTACTTGGCCTACTAGTAGAAAAAGAATAGGTGAACTAATATTGCAAATCAAGCCAAAGGTTGAAACCTAAAAATCATACCAAAACAACCATTATGCATTACATTCCATTCATAATTCTGACCATTTAAATGAAGTAACATTAATTTTTTTTGATATAGGTAAACATTCAAAAATTACCTAAATTTTCAATCCCACACTCAAACTTGAAAGCTCAAGCCTTTTCTTTCAACAAAATGCAAAAACTATGAAAAAATGCAACCAAAATAAGAAGCTTATAATAAAACAATCCATCACTTTCAATTGAAGGAACATAATAGTAACTATTTAATATTTTTCGATGTAAATCAAAATAAAAAGCTTATAATAAAATTATCCATCGATTTCAATCCAAAGAATATAACCAAAAATGTCTAGTCACTATCAATATAAACACAAATAAGATAAGTACAAGGAAAACACTCCACAAAAGACCTTCAAACCCTCCACACTAAAAAAAAATACAACTAAAACAAAAATACCATACAAAATAATTCCAAGCAACCTAAATATCCTAAAGAAAATATCACATAACACCTGAGCATAAACTAGAGACTAGTGTTTAGAAACAACATAAAAGTAGTTAGAAAAAAAATAAAAAAAATGAGATTCCTTACTCTTCATCCTCTCATATTTTATTTTTTGGACTTCATGGTAGGGGGCAAGCTTGGGGGCCTTTTTGGAAACCTTAGGAATGACATCCTTCTTTGGCGT
>JZKD02S0812154.1:522401-548077 GCA_000966675.3 Picea glauca | reverse complement strand
TAAAGGGTTGTAATGAATAATGGTGGTAAAATGTTGAAATTTGGGTATATTAAAAAGGGTAGTGTAATAAGAAGGAAGGTATAAGGTTGGGTGTAATAGTGTTATACAAAGATAAAATGAACCACATATACTAAAACAAAAAAGAGTAAACAATGTAAAAGTGTAATAGACAGAAAATTTGGGAAGTATGTGGGTGAGATGCCCTAGTAATCAAGGTGGTGTATAGCTAAAAATTAGAAAGTGGGTGCAAAGACAACTCGATAAAGGAAAAGTGATAGCAAAATAATTATACAATAAATGCAATAACAAGTTGATGATAAATACAAATTGTTGTATAGTTGAGGGTTATACTAAAGAAACAAATACAAATGGAAGTGTATAGAGTAGGACAATGATGGTATAAAAGTTAACAATAAATTAATAGACAAGTGTTAAGGAGGAAGACAAAATATGTTGCAAGAAAATGAGTAGGCAAAAATTGTGTTTTTAGTGATTTGAGTAATAGATTCAAAAGTTTAAGAGAATGAGGTGCAATATGTTGAGTAAGCAAATATAGCAAAATCACAAGTGAATATAAATAGATACAATATATGGAAAAATGCAAGGATATGTTATAAGTAAGATAAAAGAATAAGATGCATAATAAATTAGGTCAATGCATGTTAAGGAGATGAATATAATATAAATAAAATTAGTGCTTGTGGTGGCAATGAGGAAGGATGTTGGGTCGAGGGATGTTGATTAAAGGAATTATGAAGGAATTAACACAAATGGTTGGACTATTTAATGATGTTTAAAGTAGGATAGAATTGTGGATGAAAGGTAATAGGAGGTCAAATATAGAGTTTTGAGTTAAGTTGAAGGTGGAATGGAAACACATGAACTAGCAATATGATGTAGTATATGGAAGAGCAAAATGTAATAGTTGATTAAGTATAGTGAATTCTGCTACATAAGTGGTAAATTGAATGTATATTATAAAAGTAAGATAAATTAGTTCAAATAAGAAATACAAGATTTATGAGATAATAAGATGGTGATTTTACAAATAATATAAAACATTTGTTGAATTAAGAAATGATTATGTAATATATATATATATATATATATATATATATATATATATAAAGTAGCTAAAAGGAATTCACAATTAATTTCCAAAAGATGGAAAAGTAAGAATATTTAAAGTCAAAACCAAAATAAATATTAGTATTATTATAATGGAATTTACAAGTAATAGTCAAAAAAAAATTGACAAAGTAAGAATATTCAAACTCAAAGTGAGAACAAATACTGATAGGATTATAATACTCATTTGTTTAAGACAAAGAGAGAAGAAATATAAGTAGAATTATAATAAAGAAAATTAAAAGTATAATTATTTGTTTGAATTGTTATATAATGAGATATAAATGGTTATATTTATGTTTAAAACAAAACATAGTTATAAATTTCTTTTGAATATTTATTTAAGGGTTTTAAACTTAAAATATATTTTATATTGTTTATTTTTAAATGTTAGATTTTTTTTTTGTTATAAGTAACGTATAGGTAGTAATAATAGTTAATTAAGATAAGAGTATTTAATGCAATAAATGATTTTCTGGATAACAATGTAAGTGTTTACTCAAGGGACCTTGATAAGTAGATATATATTAGAAATAAGTGTAGATTCATTAATATGTGAGTAGAGAAATGGTAAATAAGTGATGTAATTGGGAACATGATAATGAATATAAAAGAAGAGTACTGCAAAAGAGTGATGTAATGTGTGATGTACAAAGAGACAAATTGTGATGATGGATGTGAATCATATATGTTGGATTGTGTAATATGATAATAAGTTATTTATATGAGTTTATGAAGTGAATTGAGGGGATAATAAATAAGGTAAATAACATTTTAAAAGTATACAATGTGTATGTTATAGTAATAGGTAAGGATAGTGTGGGATTGAGACAAAGAGTTGGTGTGGAATGAAGTACACATGAAATAAGACAATGGTGGTATATCTATGATAAAACAAAATTATATAAATAGATGATGGTGAAGATATATGATCATCAGTATATGGTAGTATATGATAACATTGATATAGTAAAAAAAAAGGAAATGAAAGTATAGAAACAATTAAGGATTGATGTGAATAAATATATAATGTATATATATAAGTTTCAAATAAAATGGGAGTGATAACAATGGTAATATGGAGCTCGGAGATGGATAGGCCGAAAAAGGGAATATGACATATGACAAATATTAAATAATGGTTATATAAAATGAAGTATTAGGACAAATATATAATTAGAGTTATGAAATAAAGACAACATATGGGGTTAGTAAATCAGTACATTGTTTGATGAATAGAAGGTGTAAATAATATGAATAATTAGTGTCATGTTGTTAATGACAGATGTTATATGATTTTCTTCTAGCATGGAAATGCTGATTAAAGAATCTTGGTATGTGGATACTGGGTTTAATGATATTTTTAAATACAATCACATCTCAATAGTATATGGTTATGGACAAGTTCATTTGGTACACTAATCTGCAGGTTGAATATGGTACGTAATATCCATAGAAGTGTGATAGTAAGTGATTGATGTCCTAGACATCGAATAAGAAATGTTATGATATGAATTATCCTTATGTTATTTTACATTGGTTCAAACGAATTGCTATGATATGTGGACAAGTGCAGGTTTTTGAGGTGAAGAGACTTCCTAAAACCGAATATACGATGACAAGATTCATAGCAACACACTGCCACCGTATGTTCCATGGAAGGTTGTGGACCCTAGTCCTATTAAGAGGGGTGGAGGTATTTTCCACCGTGTATCCTCTGAAACCTGGAGTCATGGGAGGAGGGTGTTAGCTCATGCTCCCCTAGACGTGTGATGATGACTGTCAGTTGCTGATAGGAAAGCTTGGTCAAGAGAGTTGACACGTTTTCTTACAGGTCCTATTTGGATTTAGGTCAATATAGTTGATGCTCCAAGATAGTCCAGCAGAGCAAGGATAGGGACGGAATATGGAAGTAAATTAGGGAGGAAGGGTGAATAGAAGTAGTTGAGAGTGTGTGGGGATTTCGCCTTATAGAAGAATTTATTGATTTTCTCTTTTTGAAAAAGAAAAATATATCTATATATGTATATTTATATTTACCTAACTAAACGAAAATTATCTAAGTGAATGTAGCTTGTGCTAAATTATTGTAAATGATGAATTTCGTGAACATTTAAATAGTTTACTATCTTTTATGAAATGAATGGTCTTGTTGATTGGATTGGACGCATACAAGAATTAATTTAGGTGTGATAATTATTTTCATTAGTACATGTTTGAGCCCTATATGTGCTAGTTACACATGTATGCCTTCCACATATACACTAGTATGTATAAGTGTTTTAAATTGATGATGTTGATTATTTGATGTGGATGTATGAATCGTGTGTCGTTACCCTCGTATTTTAAATTAGTCTAACTTCAAGACATTTTTTTTTGAAGGGTGGGTCTACGTAACAACCCAAATTGAATACTTTTATCATAGTTTTTAATTTAAATTTAATTAATTATTAAAATATATTAATAAGTATTTTATTATTTTATTATTAAAAGGTGGGTGAAGTAATTGATGGGGAGATAAGGTTCTTGGGAACAAATGGGGGAATAAGGTTGTTGGTAATTAATGAGGGGGATTTGAGAGAGGAGGATAAGAAATAAGGGGAGGACTTGGAAGAGGAATCTTATTTTTGTTTGAGGATTTCTAGATTTCTAAAAAGGGGAGGAGGAGGAGGAATGGTTTTAGGAGGCTCTCACAGGGCACTGGTGTTGATAGGAATTTTGGGCTCGGGGGTCAGGAAATTGCAAGGATTCCTGGAGCTAGGGAGTCATAGAGGTTGTTCTTAGCTGGCTATGAGGTTAATATTTAGTCTGGGCAAAAAAAAGAAGAAGATCACATATAAAAGGGACTAGATAAACCAACCTGCAGGTGGAGGTATGTATTATGTTGTTGTTATCATTATTCCAATGTTGTTTATCATTATTTTGTTGTTGTTGTTTATCATTATTCTATTGCTGCTATTTATCCTGGTTTACTCGAAGTATAACAAAGTCATTAAAAGAAATCTTAAACTGAAATTTAGAAAACTTTATTTAGTTTGAGTACTGAAAATAACGAGGCTCTACACTGTAAAAGACTGACTCTGAAAGAGTGGATGTCCAAATCTTGTATGCCAAATCATAGTTTCATTGGGGGTCGATGCACTTTGTGCATATGATTGGATCGGATTTGCATTTATGATGGTCACGGGAAATATTCTATTCTTGGTCATGTGGATTTTAGAAATCAATTTTCTGTCGAGGGTTTTGACATATATCCTACATGATGCTCCTTCAAAAAGTACCTTATAGCCATGTTCAATTAGTTGTCCTACACTTAACAGTTTTTGTGTCAGATATGGAACATGATAGACAATTTGTATGTCTTTCTTTACATTTTGTTTAGTAAGAATAGGGACAATTCATTTTCCTTGAAATTTGATTAAAGAATCATTTCCAAGTGTAATATCGGATGAAATTGAAGAATCAATGCATGGGAGTAAATATTTTTTACCTGTCATGTGATTGTTGCATCCATTGTCCAACAATGAGACATCTTTAGGTTGTTATTCAATTTTGTGGCATGAGAGAAACATATCGTCTGAGGTTTCTCTTTCATGATTTGAGACATGTGCTCTACCTGAGAGATGATCTACTTGCTTCTTCTGGCATTCAGATTCATAGTGCCCAAAATTATTACAGTAATAGCATTGTATGCTTGATTTGTCATTTGATCTTCTCCCTCTACCTCTTTGAGGCTGGAAGTTCTGATTATGGTTATGTTGTTACTTGGACTTCTCCCTCTTCCTCGGTGACCTATTCCTCTTCCTCTGCCTCTCCATATTATGAAGGAGAATTGAGTCTTGAGGGCATTGGCTATTGACTCATCTTCGAGATGTAGTCTGGTATCATGTGTTAATAGAGAGCCCATTAATTCATCCATTGAAAAATTTGACAAATCCTTGGATTCAAAGATAGTTGTATCAACCATTTTAAATTTCTTTAGTAAACTTCTGAGGACATTATCAACAATTCATTGATCAGGGATGGCTTCATCGGTCAATCTAATATGGTTTAAAATTCCCATGGCTCTAGTCATAAATTGATCAATGTTTTCAGCTTCTGTCATTTTTAAAGTCTCGAAATGTGTCCTCAAGGTCTGCAATTTCACTATTTTGACCCTGTCATTGCCTTGGTAAGATGATTTAAGAATGTCCCAAGGTTGTTTTGCAGTAACAATGCGTGTGATTTTTGAGAAAATCGAGTCATCCACTGAATTTTGAATCCATAATTTGGCTTTATTCTCTTAGGCCTCTGAAATCCAACGATACTTAGGTGTAGATCCAATGATACTTAGGCCTCTGCAAGAAACGACCAAGATCTTCTTCGAAAATATGACGTTCGGGAGTTTTCAACGGCTAAGACGCGTTGATATTCGGAGTTGGAATCTCCGAACTATGAGATATAGCGTCGCATGTCCTCATTGATGGATAGTCCAGATGAACTTTGGGCTTAGGGCCTTCGGAATTTTGGCTTCTCGTATCTGTATTTCTTTCGATGTGCTCTAGATCCAAAGTGTGGAATCACGTGACATGTGTCCCTTCTAGCTTCAATGGACACGATATGCTTTGCGCCTTGTGCCTTCAGATATTTGATCACCTTCTTTTGTTGTTTCTCCCTAACAACAAACCAGTAAAGCATTGATCCTCTGACACGTGTCTCCTTCTTGGATTGACGAACATGATTTGTTTCGGACTTCGAAACTTCGAAAGACTTTGTATAATTTTCAACCTTTGCACAAAATCACCAAATAAAGGAAGTTTCGAAGAACTTCGGTTGTTAAAGCCTGCGCACCTTTTCTTGATTTGATGGCTCTTGTTTCTCTCGCCTTGATTTGATAGTTGAAACACGTTTTCCTTTTCTGCACACTCCTCATCCTTTCTGAGCTTGATAAATGTCTCAAATCAGTCCTCGTCCTTTCTGAGCTTGATAAATGTCTCAAATCAATTCGCAAGGCCAATCTTAAGGCTTCTTTATCTTATCCTTTGCTGCTTCTGCAGAATATTTTCTTGAAGGAAGAATTTCACGAATTCTTTAGAATGAAAAAGAATTTCATGAGTTATTTAAATACTCATGAGTATTTAAGCACTGCATTCTTTTGTAGCTCTGCTTGCTCACTCTTTGTTGTCTCCAACGATCTTTTGACCGTATTACAGACTACTTACTATTCTCCAATCTTTGTGAACAATCTTGCGTCGTGTCCTCTCGTAGACAATGTAAGCTCTGTGCTATATAGGACTGGGATAAGCAAAGAAAATAATACAGAGATAACAAAATTAGTAAAAAAGAAAATGAGCAAAGCATTTAGTATTGAGTATATAGCTGATTTTAATAGGCTCGAGAAAATCAAAAAACAAAACAGAAGATCCTAACTAACTCGTACAACTGGCCAAGACAACTGGCAGTGTACATTCACAGTGTATAGTCACATATTGTTGAGGTCACAAATATATTTAACAGTTTTGAGGATCTTTCAAAGAGAATATTTATGGGACGTATACTTTTCAAAGATATATATCCCTATGTAAGCGTGTGACTGAATGGCCAAATTAATCAACACAAGTTTGGTTATTCTATGTTCTAATCCACAAAGTTCCAAGATAAATTGGAAAACAAGATTGAAAGTATCTTTTGACGCATGCTAGGATAAGTCTTTCGTATAATATTTAGAGGATAAGTCTGTATTATAATATTTAGATTCTTAGAGAAAGGTCCATCGTATATAGAGGAACTAGCAGATTTCCAAATAGGTGACAAAAACCCACTTATCTCCATGGAAGATTTGCAGACCACCCACATCATTCTATATTATAAGGTTGATTCCAAGGATCAAAACTATATTGGATTCCTCAGCTATGAGGATCTCGTTTCATTTCCATTTCCTAAGTTGGCATTAGAGTTGCTCATTCAGATCGTGTATGCGTTGAAGATCGCTCGATAAAGATGATCACTTCTGATGACGCAGAAAAGTGTGGAGAGGCATCAGACAGTGTGACATTGCTGTGAGGTTGTGATCAGTGTGGAGAGGCGTGAAGACATCCTCCAGAACCCTCAGTCCAACTGCTTGTCTAGCTATGCGACCTGTGTGACCTACGACCATGGATGCTCTGCTCGATTAGCCTGCCCTTCTCATATATCTCCCTTCTCACATTTGCTGCAATCGGAGGGGTATGTGGATTGACCGATCACGTGGCTGAGAGATTTTGAGAGAAGAAGGATTTATGGAACAGATCCATTGGTGGTTTTGTTGCCTGTGCCTCTATCTTGGGTTTGAGAGTCTGCACCATTTCCTCTGTTATTTCTGTCAGTGTTGCGTTGGGAACTACTGCTGCTCTTGTAATGCCAGTGGGAAGACTAGAAGGATTGATAACGAAACAATTTATTTTCCCTACACTGTTGAAAAGATCTCCAAATAGTTGTGTCAGAAAACCTGCATCTTTCATGTGGAGTGCCTGCGCGTCGAGAGTTGGAGGTGAGAGAGGACCTTGGCGATGTTGTTGTTTCCATTCTTGCGTCTGATCGCTGCATTGGCGAGATCACTGAGTTGGTATCTTGATTTGTTTATTTGCTAAGAGCTTGCCTGCGGAAGGGAGACAAATGGAATATTAGTCGTTTTGTTTTGTTGTATGTATTTTCATCCAGGACCCCAAAGATTCGTGCTAACTGAGATTTCATAGCATTTTGTTGGCGCGTCCATCTGTTGATTTAGAGTACTTTCATTTTTCCAGGTAGTTCTTCCCTACTTGGATTATAATCTCAAGGTTTGAATGATCCTAAGTAAATTCCCTTTCAGTTCATCTATGGTCACCTCAATTTATGCTTGGAGGAACTGATATGTTCGTGAAATGAATCTTTGAAAGAGATGATCTAAGGAGGTTGTTTAAATATTTGGACATCGAAGCAGTTCGCTCGTTGATATTGCCATGATTACATCGAGTAGAAAGTAAAACTATCATGGGTCATCAAAGGTGGTTGGAACAGCTCCGGGGAGAGGTGAAACAGATGAGGAAAAATCAACATGAAGATCAGTATGATCTTTTTCCATCTAAAGAATCCATGCTTGACGAGCAGAATGCAGAGCTAGATATGATTAATGGAGAATTTGATGAATTATATGAAACAGTGATGTTAAATTTTCCATTCTTCTCAATATAAATTATAAAGCGTGGACAACTAAAATGAAAAAATTACTAATGGAAGGTTGTGTTAATTTCTATGATAATTGAAGAGGTGTAATAGCAGTACAACTAAATATTTTGTCTAGTATTTTGAGTGAATTTGGTGATATACATAATGCAAAAATATTTTGGGATATTCTTGAAATGAAAAAGTGTGTTTAATTCAATTGAGATTTAGAATGGAGATGAATGTATGATATTGAGAATAAAGATTAATGTATAACTGCTAATGAACATGTGAGTGAATCTTTGGCAAATTTAGTTAAATATGATGATGAAAACTTTTCAAGTGAGTGTGGGCTCCATATGTTGTAAGAGAAGGAACTCATACATGATTTGTCAACTGGAAAAGTAAGTCTGCTTACAGATTAGGTGGATGAAACTACAATAAAGAAGAAAGATAAAGAAAAAGAAACTCTCTTAGAAGAGAAAAATGAAAAGAGCTAGTATAGTTCTTCATATGATTTTTCATATAAATGTAACAATGTTTTTCAATCTAAACCTATTTTCAATCTTGTTTTCATATTTATTTCTAAACTTTGTGCATTAAAACTTGGAATAACCAAATTTGTGTTGGTTAATTTTTATATTCAATCACAAAGTTATATATATATATATTAAAGGTATATATCCCGTAAAGATGGTGTTTGATGGGTCATCCAAACACGTGGCTGTGAATAAGCACAAAAGAATCTTAATACAGTATAGAAGATAACCTTCAAAAGTCGGTCTCTTACACTCTTCTCTTTAAATTTCTAAAATGAAAATATAGTGTTATAGACATTAAAAAAAATTAGTGCAAGAAGGTATCATAATTTTTACAATTAGATCTAGCAAGCAACGACAACAAACTTTGAGGGAGCAAGAATTCCCCTCTTCTCTCTTGTAATCTTTGGGGAAAATAATAACGACATCCTCGTATTCCATAAGTAGGAGTGCAATCGACTATGTGGAAGAGGGATTAAATAAGGAGGGTCTTTGCTTCTTTTTAGCTAAAAGCCATGGAACTGAAGGTCTCATACCATTTAAAATTAAGAACTACATTTTTTTTTTTTCATTTGGTTATCACTTCTATATTTACGGATTAAGGGATAAGAGATTGAATTGGTTCCTAGCACTTCTATAGAGTGTGTCTACTCAAATCTTGCAATTGTGCACCTCTTGAGGGCATGAAACACCACAATGTTTCTCACGTGGTTGCTTGCAACACCAAGGGTACTTTAGTCACACTAAACCTTTTCACGTAGAACATTATCATACTCCTTTCTAGACTACATATGAGTCATATTCCTACTCTAATGCCACTCTCTTGTATGCTTAGACAATTTTTTACCAGTCCTAACGCTTAGTCATTTAAGCATATATCCATGAAATGAAAAGAACACTCATGAAACAAACAAAAGACACATAGATATAGTGCGGGTGACAAAAAACCTTCATAACACTCAACTAAGTCTTATTATTGTGGAACTGTTACAATATGAGAACTATCGGCTCAGTTTACAACTTCAATAAAACACACAACTCTCCTCACCTCGCCAAAACATTGATACATAGATTCATTATAACCAGACTCGCTTGTTATAATGACTTTCAAAAATCCTAAAACACACCTTAGACATGTTCCTACATCAATCTTAGAGTCCCTTCTCTAACACAAGACTTCACACAGGCCTCGAGTTTTTCCTCACAGTTGCTTCACTTAGACCTGTGACAATACTTCCCCAAAATCATCCCAAAATAAGGTGTCCCTAATTTTTTCAATAAGATTACCTCAAGGTAGAACAATTCCTCCCATGTAGAATGACTTGAGGGAGCTCTCCCCTCTTCATCTAAGTCTACCACAGAATCATAGAGATGATATTTTTATCCTTGTTCTGCAGGTCTTTCCTCTTTGATTGTGTTCCCTTGTTCTCTTATATGGACTCCAAAGGTCAACATGGAAAACCACCACATCATTTTGGTGTGTCACATCCCTTTGTGGACCAATGTACCCAAATGAACCATCAAGCCTGATGCAACCTGCCCCTCACCGAGCAAGCCGCTCACACCAGGACCTTCTTCACACACGGGCCCGAAGAGTCTGAGCTCTTCCAACTCCCCTTGGGAGTCACAGGTCACCCACAATAACCCCTTGGCAATCTCCCCTCCTTCGGAAAATTGGGATATCGCGACTCGGGAATTTGCGGTTCACGCGAACACAATTCACATGCAAAACAAAACCCCGAACCCCGATGGTTAGCGAGTCAACGTTCTTTCCCTATCGGGAAATCGACGGTTGTGGTGTCGCGCGTCTCATGCAACACAGAACCCCGAACCCCGAACTCCGATAGCCCGCCACCTGTTAGCACCTCTGGCGTAGCCTACGCCTTGACACCTGTCTCCCTCTCGTTCGATCGGGAAATCGCGATTCGAGAATTCGCGTTTCCTGATGCACAAGGCCACGGCCCTTACAAAACCCCGAATCCCGACTCCTCAGGATCCTGCGCCACGTGTACCCTCTCCGATCAACGGCTCAGATCGATTTGGGGAATCACAACTCGCGATTTCTCAAGGTGTAAACTCTTACCTTGTCAACTCCCTAACTCTGAACCTCCGAAACCCGATGGACCTTTATCCTTCCCTGTCTGTGCCTGTGGGTTATCCCCCGCGCAACTCCTCCACGATCTGACGGTCCTCGGGGTTTCGCAAAACTTCACTTGGATCACAAGTCGTCGATTCTCTTCCTCTTGAGAATCCTCCGGCTTCCAATATTTTCCTTGGTTCAATCTCTCCCGGGCCTATTCCTGAGATGCTTGCAAAGAACTATCCCTCCTGAGCTTTGTCTTCCTCTGACTCCTTCAGAGACTTCTCACGTTCTTCCTGTGCTCGACTTCCAACAGCTCTCAAAGCGTTGAAGCCGTCTAGACCTGTGCAATCCTGCTAACGTGGTCTAGTCCTCTGTCTCTCAGACTCGGCTCTGAGACTTCCATTCGGCCTGCCCTCACCTGCACGGTTCGAATAACCCAACTCAACTCTGGGCAAACCGAGAACAAAAGTTCAACTGTTAGCCTCCTCGACGCACTCTATGCGGAGGAATTCGACTGCACTCTATGCAGGAATCTCCTGGCTCAAACAGAGAAACAATTGGAACTCATTCCCTCATTCTCTCAAGTTTCTAACCTGATACGCAAATCACATACGCAGCATATAGAAGATAAGCATAAAAGGAAGAAAACATGCATACGCATAATATCAACAACACGCAGAGATCAAACACGTCCATGGAATTGAATCAAAGTCTTTCCTATTAATTCAATGTCTGTACATGGAGGTTCTTCACAAGCTCTCTGCTCTACTCTTCCACTTTCTATCCTAATGCTGCATAATCTAAATGCTTCTAATGATACAATCATCCAAGGGAGGGTGTCTATACTCCGTTTTCCCTCTCGAAAGCTAAAATTGTCTAATCTACAGTTAATTTCTATCTACCACCATTAAACTGTTAAATGCCTTCCTATCTATAATATATTACAAGTGCGCCCGACTTTGAATGCCTTCATTTAAATGATGGTGCAACAAATCTCCAAAGTGGTTCAAAAATCGTATGTGCTGGCGCTGTCCAGCTGTTCCTTTGCCTCCGCGCGCTGACTCGCTTGATCAAAATGTGGATGCTCCTGCATCATACTCCTCGGCTCAAAAGATTTCATGGGCTCCTGTCCATGAGCTGCTGCACGGTGCGACCATGCTTCTGTATGACTGCCTTTGTTTCCCAGCTAGCATCCTCCACTGGGTGGTTCTTCCAGTTCACCAGGTATTCAAAATATTGCTTCCTCCTGGTCTTCTTTCCATCTCGCTTGTCCAGTATGCACTCCATCTCAGGCTTCTGTGCAACTGGCAATTCCTTCTGCCACTGGATCGCTGGTTGTTCATCAGTTCTAGCTCCTTCATCCTCAGTCCTGTAGGGGTATAAATCCGAAATATTGAAAATCGGAGATATCCCGATGTCCTCTGGCAACTCAAGCTCATATGCGTTCTCGCCAAATTTCCTCAGAATTCTGCATGGCCCGATTTTCTTCATCTTGAGCTTGTTATACGTTCCCTTTGGGAATATTTCTTTCCTCAAGTGCGCTAGAACCATGTCCCCAACTTCAAATTGAAGTTGTCTTTTCCTCTGATCGGCTCTGCGCTTATATTCCTGGTTCGCTTTCATCAGTCGCTGCTTCACCTGTGCGTGAAGCTCTTGCATTGCTTCAGCAAATTCTTCATCCCTGGCGCTGCTAGTCTCAGCTTGTTCTGACTCCCTGAGCTCAGAAACTCCTCTCAGCTGTGTTCCATACAAAATTTGGAATGGACTCTTACCTGTACTTCGATTCACCGAATCGTTGTACGTAAACTCTGCCTGCGGGAGGATCTGATCCCAACTGCTGTGATGCTCAATCACTAGGCTTCTCAATAGATCCCCCAAACTCCTGTTGACCACATCGGTCTTCCCATCTGTCTACGGATGGTAAGCAGAACTGAATGCCAAGTCAGTCCCTAACTTCTTCCATAGCATCCTCCAAAAATGACCTATGAACTTTGTATCTCGATCCGAGACTATGCTCCTGGGAAATCCATGCAATCGCACAATATCCTTGAAAAATAAGTTTGCGATGTGGGTTGCATCGCTGGTCTTATGGCACGGAATGAAATGTGCCATCTTCGAGAATCTGTCCACCACTACAAAAATGGAATCCACGCCTCTCTGCGTTCTCGGTAATCCCAAAACAAAATCCATACTAATTGCCTCCCATGGTCTCTCTGGTATAGGCAACGGCTGATAGAACCCTGTGTTCTGTTTTCGGCCTTTTGCGTGTTGACATATTCGACACCTGTCAACAAATCACTTTACAACAGTGCGCATGCCTGGCCAAAAATATGATTCGCTCATCTTGACGAATGTTTTGTCATGTCCGAAATGACCTGCTAAGCCCCCGTTGTGCTTCTCCTTTACCAAATTCTCTCTCATAGAGCAATCTGGAATGCACAATTGATTGCCTTTGAACAACAATCCATCCTGTATCAAGAATTCTATCCACAGACTTCTATCTCTGAGCACCGGATTCTCGGCTGCCTCGTATGCTTCGCCAAAGTCTGCGTCACCTGCATACATGTCTTTGAGGTTCTCAAAACCCAAAGTCTTTACCCTGAATTCCTGTAGCAATAAACATTTTCAACTCAAGGCATCAGCTACCTTATTTGCAGTCCCCGAAATGTGCTTTATCATGAATGTGAAATTCTGCATGTATTCCATGCACTTCGCGTGCTTCTGATTCAGCTTCTCTTGCTGACTCACGAATTGTAATGCATGATTATCGTTGTACAAGATGAACTCCTTGGGTATTAGATAATGCCTCCACTTCTTCAATGCCTGGACAATGGCATAGAATTCTTTATCATATGTGGAGTACTTCAATTTTGCATCATCCAGTTTCTCGCTGTAATATGCAATAGGTCTGTCATCCTGACTTAAGACCCCTCCAACAACATACCCACTAGCGTCACACTTTACCTGGAAGGTCTTCCAAAAATCAGGCAGCACTAATACTGGCTGCTCGGTTATCTTTCGCTTCAACAGATTGAAGCTCCTTTCAGCCTCGACTGTCCACTGAAATTTTTTATGTCGCTTCCTGACCGTATCCATCATTGCGGCCCTGATTCCACTAAAATTCCGAATGAATTTTCTGTAGAAGCTTGCCAAACCGTGAAATCTCCTTACCTCGAAAACATTTCTTGGCGATGGCCAATTCCTGATTACTTCAACCTTCTCAGGATCCATCTTCAATTCATTTGCTGAGATTACAAAACCCAAATAAATGAGTTCTGTCTGCATGAAGGAACACTTCTTCAAATTTATCAGCAGCTTCTCCTGCTGTAATCTTCTCATCACAGTGGCTAAGTGCCTTATGTGTTCAGCCTTCGTCTTGCTGAAAATCAATATGTCGTCCAAGTATACGACCACAAATTTTCCAATGAATTCCCATAGGACTTCATTCATCAGCCTCATAAAAGTGCTCGGCGCGTTTGTCAACCCAAACGGCATGACCAACCATTCGTACAAACCCTCGTTTGTCTTGAATGCTGTTTTCCATTCATCCCCCTCTCTCATCCGGATCTGATGATATCCGCTCTTGAGATCTATTTTTGAAAAATAATTTGCCCCGCTTAGGCAGTCCATCAAGTCGTCCATTCTCGGCAGTGGAAACTGGTATCTGATGGTAATCTTATTTATCGCTCTGGAGTCTGTACACATCCTCCAGCCTCCATCCTTTTTCGGACTGAGTACCATTGGAACGGCACATGGACTGAGACTCTCTCTGACCATCCCTTTATCCTGCAGATCTTGCACCTGCCTCTTGACCTCCTCGTTCTCCTGAGGTGTCAACCTGTACGCTGCCTTGTTCGGTAAGCTTGCTCCCGGTATGAGGTCAATGTGGTGACTCACACTCCTCATCGGTGGCAATGAATGCGGTAGTTCATCCACGTTGATATCAGCAAACTCTCCCAGCAGTTGTTGAATCTCCTCTGGCAAATCATCCACTCTTGTGCTTGTCAGAACAATCCTCGGCTTCCTGACAACAAAGAAATGTGAATCTTCATTCTTCTCCAACTCTGTGAGAAGCTCTTTCCCACTCATGAGAAGTATCGTGTTGTTTACTTCCGGCTTGATCACCTTATCCATGATCGGAAGCAACGTATGGGATCTCCCATCATTCTCCAAGGTGTATGTGTTCATTCTCCCATCATGAACAACATGTCGATCATACTGCCATGGTCTTCCCAATAAAACATGACAGACGTCCATGGGAATGACATCACACAGAATCTCATCCCTATAGTCACCCATTTTAAAATTTACCAAGCATTGTTTTGTAACACATACCTGGTGTCCTTTCTGCAGCCACGTCACTTTGTATGGACTCGGGTGCTTGTGCATTTTCAGCTCCAGCTTCTCCACCATCTCGGTTGAAATGAGATTATCTGTGCTCCCGCTGTCCACTATGGCCTTGCATTTCCAGCCATTGGTTTTGCACGTGGTCCAGAACAGTCTGCATCTTTGCTCTGTGTCCTCCACCTCTTTCTCAGGTTTCAAGAGAACTTTATGCACTGTCAGTGACTTCCCACTTCCAGTGTCTTCATCTTCGACATCACACCTATGCGCCTCAGCGATGTGAGCTTTTCCCGTGTCCATTTTCCTATCTGGACAGTCCACGGCTTTGTGTCCGTCTTTCCCACATGTAAAACATGTGATAACTCCTCCGCGACCTCTTCCTCTACCTCAGGTATGAGGAAACGTGTTGACGTCAGCATATCCTCCTTGCTGATCATCTTGCTACCTCCTCAGCTTAGGATATTGCTGCCTCTGCTGTGAGGTTCCACCTATCTCAGCTTTTCCCTGAGGCCTCTTCCAATCCTCCTTGGGCTTCTGTGTTCTCTCTTGAGCAACTGTTTTGCCCCTCGTCTGGCTTCTGCCTCGCCCTCACTGTCCCTGCTTGCGGCTCAGTTTCTCCTTGGCTTTCAGGGCCATTTGGTACGCATCCTCAACAGTGTGGATGGTGACCATGCTCAATTCGTCCTGAATGTCATACCTGAGGCCATTCAGGTATCTCGCCACCTTTTTGTCATCACTCTCCCGATGACCAGCTCGAATGTTGAGCCTATAGAATTCTTCGGTGTACTCCTTCATCGTCATCAGCTTCTGTCTCAGGTTCTGCATACGCCTGAACAGAGTGATATGGTAATCCCTCGGAATGAACTTCACCTTCATCTTGGCGATCATCCGATCCCAGCTTTTGATCTTTTGTTTGCCTTTGGAATGCCTGTCTGCCTGCAGCTCGTCCCACCATAAGGCTACATGTCCTTTCAGCTTCGTGACGACATGCCTTACCTTCTTGTCCTCTTCGATATCCTCATAATCGAAGTAGGTGTCGAGTGCTCGGATCCAATCCAGCAACTCTTCTGCATCCAAGATTCCCTCGTAAGCTAGAATGTCCATCCTCACCTTTGCGCTCATCCTGGCGATAGCCTTGATTAATCCATCATTGGCTGCATCTTCTGCGGCAACTCCGCCTTGTGGCACAACGTCAGCTTCACCTTCGGAGTCACTCAGATCTCCTGTATTTGCTATGCGCCTCTGCGCTGCTTCCATATCTTCCATTCTAGGATGAAGATTTCGTATTTCTCTCTCCATTTCTATATTATGTCCATGACTGCTTCTTTCCCTGGACACTTCCCTCTCCCCCTCTGGATTAGGTGATTGCGTACCTCTTCTCGGCGGCATTACGTCTTCTCTTCCTCTCTGCTACAGAAAATAGAGAATTCTTGGCTCTGATACCACCCTGACGCAACCTGCCCCTCACCGAGCAAGCTGCTCACACTAGGACCTTCTTCACACAAGGGCCCGAATATTCTGAGCTCTTACAACTCCCCTTGGGAGTCACGGGTCACCCATAATAACCCCTCGACAATCTCGCCTCCTTCGGAAAATCGGGATATCGCGACTCAGGAATTTACGGTTCACGCGAACACAATTCACATAAAAAACAAAACCCCGAACCTCGATGGTCAGCGGGTCAACGTTCTTTCCCTATCGGGGATTTTCCTATCGGGAAATCGACGGTTGTGGTGTTGCGCATCTCATGCAACACAGAACCCCAAACCTCAAACTCCGACAGCTCGCCACCTGTCAGCACCTCTGGTGCGACCTACGCCTTGACACCTGTCTCCCTCTCGTTCGATCGGGAAATCGCGATTCGGGAATTCACGTTTCCTGATGCACAAGGCCACGGCCCTTACAAAACCCCGAATTCCGACTCCTCAGGATCCTGCACCACGTGTACCCTCTCCGATCAACGACTCAGATCGATTCTGGGAATCGCAACTTGCAATTTCTCGAGGTGTAAACTCTTACCTGATCAACTCTCGAACTCTGAACCTCCGAAACCCGATGGAACTTTATCCTTCCCTGTCTGTGCCTGTGGGTTATCCCCCGCGCAACTCCTCCACGATCTGACGGTCCTCGGGTTTTCGCAAAACTTCACTTGGATCACAAGTCATCGATTCTCTTCCTCTTGAGAATCCTCCGTCTTCCAATCTTTTCCTTGGTTCAATCTCTCCCGGGCCTGTTCCTGAGATGCTTGCAAGGAACTATCCCTCCTGAGCTTTGTCTTCCTCTGACTCCTTCAGAGACTTCTCACGTTCTTCCTGTGATCAACTTCCAACAGCTCTCAAAGCATTGAATCTATCTAGACCTGTGCAATCCTGCTAACGTGGTCCAGTCCTCTGTCTCTCAGACTCGGCTCTGAGACTTCCATTCGGCCTGCACTCACCTGCACGGTTCGAATAACCCAACTCAACTCTGGGAAAACCAAGAACAAAAGTTCAACTGTTAGCCTCCTCGACGCACTCTATGCGGAGGAATTCGACAGCACTCTATGCAGGAATCTCCTGGCTCAAACAGAGAAACAATTGGAACTCATTCCCTCATTCTCTCAAGTTTCTAACCTGATACGCAAATCACATACGCAGCATATAGAAGATAAGCATAAAAGGAAGCAAACATGCATACGCATAATATCAACAACACGCAGAGATCAAACACGTCCATGGAATTGAATCAAAGTCTTTCCTATTAATTCAATGTCTATACATGGAGGTTCTTCACAAGCTCTCTTCTCTACTCTTCCACTTTCTATCCTAATGCTGCATAATCTTAATGCTTCTAATGATACAATCATCTAAGGAAGGGTGTCTATACTCCGTTTTCCCTCTCGAAAGCTAAAACTGTCTAATCTACAGTTAATTTCTATCTACCACCATTAAACTATTAAATGCCTTCATATCTATAATATATTACAAGTGTGCCCGGCTTTGAATGCCTTCATTTAAATGACGGTGCAACAAATCTCCAAAGTGGTTCAAAAATCCTATGTGCTGGCGCTGTCCAGCTGTTCCTTTGCCTCCGCGCGCTGGCTCGCTTGATCAAAATGTGGATTCTCCTGCATCAAATCCCCTTCATGGACCTAGTGCACCCAAACAAATCCATGTGTTTGTCAGCAATCATGTTCCTTGGGACCAACACACGACAACCTTGGTGTGTGTCTCATGTCAATCTGCCCCAACCTTTTTGGTGGACGATGCCATTTGTTTTACTTCATGGTTTTGCAATCCACTTGGTGTGTTCACATTACCAAGGTGATCACTTTCCCAACTGGTGGAACAATTGGGTTCCTAAGCAACCCGAAGTTCCATCTCATTGAGGATTTGGGCGAGAGTTGAAGACCTTATAGTTCCCATGTATTTTGTTGATAAAAGACCCTTATATTTACTAGTTAAACACTAAACAATTGGATTTCTTCCCCTGTATTCTATTGTAAAAGGATAGGTTTTCCTTGAGGTTGACTCCATACACCAACCTATTGTTCTTAGTCACCTTAAAACCACTGCAACGACCTCAAGACCACTCTTTGTGAATAACAGTTTCCTTAGTAACCAACTTCCAATGTCTAGAAGTAAATGAGTAGGTTTAATCAATGACAGATTCAAAACCAAGTATTTGTATGTCAAATGGAAAAACATAAGTGAGTTGTCGAGTCACTCATTAATATTTAGGATTCAGGTGGTAGCCATCATAAAAATATGCTGCGATGAATTTTGGGTTTTCAAAACAATGGTAGTCCATGTGCCACATGATATCTCGTTACTTTTTCGGGTGACATGACGACAAAAAAGAGGGAGAGGATTTTACTGGTCCAATATCAATTAGAATGGACACATAAATATATTTAAATATTGGTTGCTTCCACTTGCAACAATAATAATTAACAACAGAAGAAGTACTTCACCAAAAAATATACAATAATTGTACATTGATCTTGGATAATTTGTCCTAGACCCCCTCCTTAAGAGAAATATATTAAATATTCATCAATATACCATAAATATATTAAAACATGCATCAATCTAGTAGCCACCTTAATCACAAGACAACAAGAAAATTCTATGAAAATTTGAAATAAATATATTAAAACATTCATCGATCCAATGGCCACATGAATCATAAGAAAACAAGAAAATGCTTTGAAAAAATGAAGATTCCCTTTAAACTCTTTATAATAGATTTTACCAAACTGATGCTACACAACAAAACTATCCATGTTTGGGGACGACACTTCAGCTTGATATAAAAGTCATTTTGAAATTTCAATTTATTTCTATAATTCATTTTAATCAATGTCGATTCCCCATTATGTTTTAAAAATCCTTGTTGGTGATTCAGATTTATGAATGGAACAAAATGGAATACATATGTATAGAAAATAAATACACAACGATGTATTAAAACTTGACTCCTATTAATAAATAGAATATGTTGAAATTGTAAAAATGAAAACTGAAACAAACTGTCTCGAATGGTGGCACCTTATCTCTGAGAAGAGATGTGATGGTTAAGCTCATTCGCAAAAAGATGGTTACAATGAGGCTCCAAAGACCTTTTTAGCATAAAGCATAAATAAGAAAAACCTAAACATCCAAAAAACTAACCATAGGAGATGAAGATCCCAAAGTCATGTGGGTCTCGATGGGGTAAGTTGGTACATCAACTTCCGTTGTTAACTTTTTCATATGATCTTTGTTTTAGGCACACGATAGCTCATTGCAGAGATCTATCTAAGGACTACACATGTTTTCATCACATTGTGGCTAAATCCTATAGTGTGACTATGTCGCACCCAAAGTATTATGTTTAGATCCTCAAAATAGTCACATTGTGGCTAAATCTTATGTGTGACTGTGTCAGACCCAAAAAATGATATTTAGGGCCTCAAAACAATCCAAGAAGTTTAGGACATGAAAAACTAGGAAAAAAATGGCAAAATAAAAAATGTTCTTTGAGCCAGTGGACTATGTGATTGGACACCAATATACACATGGATCAATCCTCCCCCCTTAGGAAGAAATGGTTTGCATTGTGTTGAGTGCACCCATCAAATGGAGAAAATTTTGTTGAATTTGGCCCTGGGTGAGCCACTTTCCTTGGTGCAAGAGTTTTCCTACTTTGAAAACCCGATAAAGTTGGATCATATGTTGTTGAGTTAGATTAATCTAAGTGTCTCGGATATAATCAGTGAATTCATGTTCCATGTAGTTAGGGTTGATCTATGTCGACATAAACTACTCTGTGATCTTTGATGTGTCCAATAATTATGGGAAGTATGGTCGAAGAAGGTCCACATTGAACATGGGGTGAATGCCAAGGAAGGAGAGAATATTTAGCTCAAACTCATTGTAACCCACAACCTTGGTGATGTTGTAAGGTCCATAGATAAGTGGACAAAGTTTTTGATGGGGTCTTGTAACAAGCTCTTTCTACAAATGCATCCAGACCTTGTCTCACACCTAAAACTTGTGTGACACCCAATGTTGATCATGGTGTTATTTGTACTTCACATTGGATTTCTGTAAAATATCATTCATATGTGTTGAATTCATTCAATTAACTTAGTGGATTTTTTGGCCTCAGAATGAGCATGGGACCCAATGGTTAAAAATCCAACCCCACCTGAAAGGGACTATGGTTGGTTGAGCTATGAAGGGATTTGTTGTAGCTATGTTGAACATAGGGGAGACTCTCATCCAATGTGCATGGATGTTAGATTTGTACATGAACACAATATACATGATCATTCTTTTGAATATCTCTATATGGGCATCAATTTATGGGTAGAAGGCGGTGGATGTGGTGAGCTTGGTGTCAAACAATGACGAGAGGTTGGACCAGAATGTGTTGAGGAACTTGTTGTCTTGATATGATATGATAGTCTATGGTATATTGAAGTGTACCCATACCAATTCAAAGAATATCTTGGCAGTGACCTCCAATGTGATATTCTTCTTGCAGGCTGTCAGGATGGGCATCTTAGAAAAATGATCAACAAGCACAAAAAAATAGTCATTTACCTGCTTCGTTGAAGGAAGGTTCGAGATGTAGTCCATCGATATGGATTCCCATGGCCTGTGGAGAGTAGGTAGAGGGGTGTAAAAGCCTTGATTCTTCATGGCTAGTTTGGAAATGGAGTAGGAAATGCATGACCTAATATACTTTATGATGTTATGTCGAAATTCTGGCTGTTAGAAATTATTTTGTATTACTTCCACGATCGTTTCCATCCCAAAATGTATTTTCATTCGATCTTAGTGAGATTCCTAATTCATCTTTGCATGTTCACTTGAAGGAAAACAAAGGTGGCTCAGATGGAATAATAGTCCATCCTGAATATCAAAGTAAAGGACAATTTCACCTATGCCTATCTAATAAGTGCAAGCGAAGTTAGGATAACTCTTATAGATTTGGGGCCACTCTGATGCCTCATGGCCTTAAGAGTGGAGCATCATGGTTAAAGATGCAACTAGAGGTTGATTGAGGTAGTCAAAGACACGATTAATTTTCCCTTTATTATATTTTGTGTTGAGATGGAATTGTTGTAAGTATGTGGACCACTTTTGATGGTGATCATTCTGTAATTTTCCTTGTATCTACACGAACTATAGAGCATTGTGACAAGTGTGGATGATTGTTTCATTCTCTAGAATGTAGTGCTTCCATTTTCTATAATCTTGTATGATTGAATACATTTATTTTTCATAGGTTGGGTACTTACATACGACATATGATAGTGTCTCACTATGATGTGCCACTATATTGTCATGTTCAGTGAGGATTGCACCCATGAAATAGTTTGAAGCATCAGTCTCAATCTCAAAAGTTTCATGCAAGTCAGGTAAGGAGAGTATTGGAGTTGAGCACAAGCAATGTTTTAAATCATCAAAAACTTGTTGTTGTGACTTCCCCCACATTAAATTTTCCTTTCCACCAACCTTGGTCACTTGGTTGAGTATTGATGCAATATGGGAGAATCCTAACATGATCCCGCAATAGAAGCTCAGAAGTCCTAATAAAATTTGAAGTTCGGTTAGTGTGGTAAGGGATGATGAGTCACGAATGAATTGTATCCACATGCACACCATGTCATCAACAATGTATCCTAGGTATTAGACCATGTTCATGCAGAATGAACATTTTTCCAAGTTAGCACATAGCTTTTGTTGTCACAGAGTGTCAATGACTTGTTGAATATGTTGCAAGTGTTCTGCCCAATTTTTGTTGAAGATGAATATGTCATCTAGATATACCATCTAAAAATAATTGTGGAAAGGACGCATTATATTGTCCATCAATATAATGAAAGTTTCTAGAGTATCTATAAAACCAAAGGGCATGAATAGCCATTTGAAAATACCTTATTTGGAATTGAAATCAGTTCTCCAAACATCAGTGTATTCTATTGCGACCTAGTGGTAGCCAGACTTCATGTCAATCTTACTGAAAAAATTATCTCCCTTCAGGAGGTTAAGAAGGGCATCAATTCAGGGAATTGGGTACCGGTTCTTGACTACGATTTTTTTAGGGCCCTGTAATCAATGGATAGTCACCAAGTCCCATATTTCTTCTATATGTGTGGAATTGGGGTCCCACGAGGTGAGGAACTAGATCGGATGTGATCCTTTTGAGGAAAATCTTGGATATGTGGCTTAATTTCCTCATTTTCCATTAGAGAGTGGCGATAGACTATTCCATTGGGAGGAGATGCATCGGGGGCTATATTGATTGAATGATTGAAATGAGAGTGTCATGGCACCATGGTGGGTGATCATAATATTTCTTTTTATTCTTACACAATATTTTCCATATACTTCTGCTACGTGGAGAGGCTCTATGCATAGGCCATGGATGTGGTTACAACATTATATTCACTTTGAGAGAGAATCACGAAGAAGACAAATTCATTGTTCTAGAAAATGACCTTCCTTCATTAATTACCAAATATCAATGAAATAGAGGTAGGTAGAGCTACCTATGTGCCCCTTTTGAAGTAGCTCTTGGATCTCTCTCTCAATTTCCTCATTTTCCATTCGCGAGTGGGGATAGATTGACCCATTGGGTAGAGATGCACTGGGGGATAGATCGATTGAAATATTGAACTAAGAGTGTCATGGAACCCTGGTGGGTGAGAAAAATATGGTCTTTTCCACTTTCTTTTGCTGCATGAAGAGGCCCTGTTCAGAGGCCATGGATGTGGCTACAACCTTCTATTCCTTTTGAGATAAAATCATGAAGAAGACAAATTTACCGGTCTTGGAAATGACCTAAATTGATTACCTAGAAAAGATGAAATAAATAGCAGTAGGTGGAGCTACCTATGGTATTTTGTACAATTATTGACCCAAAGTAATATTAACACTTCAAGGCCTAGACTCATATACAACATATCGTTTCCACAAATATGGTCGGCATAAAAGAAAATCACAAACCTTAAGGGGGGAGATATCACAAAATACCTCATCCTTGAACGACTTGATTTCATAGGGAAGATGACATTGTTGGCTGACGTTGAGGTCTATTCATTGGTGGATCCACCCGATGTTGTAGGGTTGTGGGTGTAGTGTCATCGATAGGTCCAACCACTTGATGACCTTTGTTGAGATCAATTTTTTTTTACTTCCACTATTGACAATGAAATGAAGTGGAGCACCCTTCACCCACATATGTGAGTGAAAAAGGTGTTCACCTTCCTATGATTACTCTAGTTCACTTGGCTGGAACTTTCTGGTAATGACAGTGGAACTAGTTTCTACATCAATGATCCACTTTCCTTTGTATGGATATGATTCAGAGTCAGAAACTACCTCTCAATTTGAGGATTTCTACTTGGACACCAATGATCGTTTCAACCAATATTCATTAGTGCTATGCTAGAGGATTTTATGGAATTCACACCACTTCATGGAGTCTTTCTTCATCTTCTCATTACCTTTCTTTTCTTATGGATTTTACTTGTTTTCTTGAGGGGTTCCATCCTTTATTTTGTTTTATTTTTTTTGTGGGTTGGGGATTCCTTTGACCTACTTCTATTGTGAGGAATTTGTACATCTAAACTCTCTCTTCTACTCTTTAAATTTTTTCTCAATTTTGACAACATGTCGATATGTCACAGCTAGTGATGAGATGTCTATAAGCTCCATTTCTATTTAAATGTATCTATGAATACATTTGAGGTAATTCATCACCAGATGTGTTTTAGAATACTTTATACCCAACTCATTGTGCAAGGTATTGAATATATTTTTGGTATATGGTACTATTTGTTCCCTTTCCTCTCGCAGTGTGGTCCATCTCTTATACTAGTCATTGTATCTTCCAAAAGGGTAGTATTTTTCTTTGATAACATCCCCAAAATAATACCAAGTGGGGGAGACCGCAGATATTGTAGATTCATCAATGGCCCTTTTCTCACAGTAAGTTTCCCACCAATCCTTAACATGGGGGACAAACTTAAGTGTCTGAAAAGTAATATTTTCTCTATCGAAAAAATTATGGAATGAAAAATAACCTTCTATAAGATTAAACCATTTATCTACAACATCCACATCTACCTAGCATTCAAATAAGGGGACATCAAAATTTAATTTTACCTTGAAGGGGGTAGGGTGGATGCTTGATGAAGATATGTCTCCTATTGGCAGTCATCAAGGGATATCTGCAAAGTTATACATCATCTTGTTTGTAATACCCCAAGGCCGAGCCCCTTCTGAATTGTGATTTTTCTTATAGGTTGGTTAGCCAAGTGGTTATAAGATGAAAGACTTATGTGTTTATTAGGTTGGTGATCCATATGCCAAGGCCAATGATCTTGATTTATATATATGTAATTATGCATAAAATTAATAAAAATATAAACATTGTTGCGTGTACACCGACCAAGAATAAGAGTTATTGGGGACTAATCTCCACTAGGTAGGGTAGGGAAGGGGGGACTAAGTATTTGGGCCTAGGGGTTGAGCTAGGGGGCTTACCACTAGAGGAATAATATTTTGATATAATTTCCAGAAGACTAAGGTGAACATGATCTATGTTTGTTATCCTAAGTTCCTGGAAAGTGGGACGTAGGCTAAATGGAGCGCATGTAGCTCCAAGAAGACAAGTGTTGACATGGGCACATGTAGTTAAATATGAAGCATAAACTCATGTTGGGGGGTCATCCTGGCATCCTCTCATCCTCTAGATGAACCTGATACCTATGTCTTCAACCTCTGCATACCCTCAAGCATCTCTAAAACCAACAACTGTGAATTCATTCTGTGTTGCTTCTTGTGAAGCCGACCCAATTGTAGTCGTGTGAGTCGTGTTGTGAATTAGCGTTAGGTTGTTTCCTTTTTGGGTGTCCATACCTATTTTACCTAGTTTATATTGTT
>JZKD02S0812154.1:491368-516028 GCA_000966675.3 Picea glauca | reverse complement strand
TTCCTCATTGAAGGTCACAGGTTGAGGGGGGTATTGTATGCATACCTGGGTAGACTTTAGCAATCAAATCTGTGTGCGGAAGGGGTCTAGTGTCCCACAAACATTAGATTATTATTTTCTTATTATAAAATATATTAATATTTTTTATAATATTAATATTTTTAATACTTTAATATTAATGTATTAAATGAGTGTAGATCCATCTTAACACTGAATTTATGGGCCATAGGGATCTGAGGTTAAGATAGGGATCTCGGGTTAAGATGAATCTATGCTATGACTATGCTAAGATTAATTGATATTAATTTACTTAAATGACTATGTTTTTTGCATTGGTAAATAAAACTAAATCCTAGCCAATGATCTAAAGTATTGGTGACATCTAATATCAACCATTGATCACATTGGAGATCTAGAGTTTTAGATTTAAGGTAAACTCAATATTATAAAAGACCTATAAGGTAAGGGGAAAAAGATGTGAGAAGAGAAGCATAGTGAGATAATGAGATATCATTGTGTTGTACCCAAAGAAGAAGGAAGCAAGGGGCAGTGAAAGAAGCAGCTAGTAATATCCAAGGATTAAAGGAAAAATGTCGAGGTGTGATAGGCTATCCAAACCAGATTTATAATAAAATCATAGAGATACTAGTTTTCTCTAAAGGGTTTTTACCTGAGTTTTTATCCACAAAATGTGTATGCAAAATTCTTGTTTATTTGTTTATTGTTATTGTTTTTGCTTATTGTTATTGTTTTTGCTGATTTATTTATTTAGATAATTAAAATTGCGTGGTGTTTTTTATTAAGTAAATTTGAATTAATAAATTTATTACAACAAAGTATTTTCTATGAAAAAAAATTCCAAATGCCTAGTTTTAGTGTGTGAAAATTTAACGTGTTATGGTGTGAAAATTTAACAGTAAAATTTAAGAGCGAATAAATTTCATTTCATCTGGTTCACATCAAATATACCATAAACCACCTTACCATCAAGTCCTAACCTTACCATCAATTCGGGGAATTAAACTATATTTTCAGATTGACATTTGAATAGATGTGCTCCACTCAGAAATTATATAGTTCCGTTAAATTGTCTGATTTTATGCCAAATTAACTACTCAATTACCATTGACCAATGTATTAAAGGAAGTGCAGACTTCGTTCCGTGAGATTGTTTGGTATTGTTTCAAACAATCTCACGGAATTTTACAGGGCTCTGCGGGAACTCCTTATCTGATTTCTGTGGAATTGTGGCTGGAAGGAGGAAATCGGCAACGACTTGCAGAATGTAGAGGAGCGGCCATAAAGTCGAAAGGTTGGAGATTGATTTCCTGGGATTACGAACGAATGCATAGCTCTGCCCCCAGAAAAAAATTCAGCAAAAGCCTCCATAATCTTTTACCTGCCAATGCTCTTTTAAAAAGATTTAAATTTTGTATGCCTTAACCCATGCATTTAGATTGAGCCAATGACATCCATTTAACTAAACGAATACATTCTTTCTCATGATTTCCCTTCCACATAAATATATACTACATATTATATCCACGCTCAAACATTTGATATATATATATATAAACATATATATATTTAAACATCCATTCCTAGTATGCATGCTATTGCATCTTTATTCTCACTTCTTGTGCTATATATGGCTCCCCTCTAGATTCTGACAACCTATTTTCTATCCCTATTTTCTATCCCTTTGGTTCTTTGTGAATTTCGTTTCCTTGGTTTGAACGTCTTCTAACAAAGTTTCATTTGGTAATTTACATTTCCAGTCGATATATTCTAAGACTGCTGCCACCTCATGGCTTCCTTTATATAGACAAGTCTATCTCAACTTTATTTTGGTTGAACTTTTTAGTATTTCTATTGTTGTAACAAAGTTTCATTAGACAAGTCTATCTCAACTTTATTTAGGTTGAACTTTTTAGTATTTGTATTGTTGTAACAAAGTTCCATTTCGTAATTTACATTTCCAGCCAATATATTCTAAGAGTGTTGCCACCTCATATCTTGGCTTCCTTTATATAGACAAGTCTATCTCAATTTTATTTTGGTTGAAATTTTTAGTATTTATATTGTTGTAACATGTAGTATTTATATTGTTGTAACATGCATTGATCCAACTGAATATTTGCATGGTTTTCTAAGCAATCATTCTCTTCTTCTATTACCAAAGTAGCCTTTAAATTAACTTTATTTTAATTGGTATTTCACATAAGGAAATGCTACTTTTATGTTATTTTTTCCAACATATTTTCTATCTTTGTCTATCCTACTAATCAATGTCATATTTGTTTCTACTTCAAATGCATCAACATCTTTTATCCCTTCTAACTTGTTTGCAAACAATTTTTAACAAAGAAATTTTTTCTACTCTACTTGTATCCTTCTTGACATGTCATCCCATTCTTCATTAGGAATGCACTCAACATTGTGTACATATATCACTAATCCCCACTTCTTATTTTCATCATTACATGAGAGTTACAATATACTACAGTTATTTTGGCATCCGTTGTGTGGTATCCTTTTCAACTATCTCAAGCTATTGATGATTTTTATTATTCCTAGATTCCACTTCAATTTATGGAATACCTCTTATTGAATTATGATTACATCCTTCTAGAAAAAATATCCACATAATGCATTGCTTTAAGTATCTAGTGGCACTCTTTAGAGTGCATGAGCCTTCATTATTTCACCCACTAAATTCTTTAAACTTGTAGTATACTTCCATTTTGCACTATGATAACAAAATTCAACTTACTTGTAAAATACCCAGGGTTTCCTAGGATGGTACAAGGGAATTACGTCAACCTAAAACAATTGAATTTTGGAGTACTAGATAGTTTTTCTACCAGCAATAGGGCACATTTATAAATATCTAGCATATGACTAGAATAAATATTGAATCTAGTTTTGTACTAGAGAAGTGCTAGTAGTAAAAAGGTCCCCAAAACTAGTAGTAAACAATATCAAAACAACAGTAAAACATGTCCAAAATCAACAATAAGTATAGTTCTCCATAATTCTATATTTATCTTGATATTAAACCAACAATAAAACCCTCTAAATATTGTTCTCACAACATAGGAGTCTAGTAATGAACAATTACCGTAGACTAAACCCAACAAATAACATTCACTATTCCAAAATACAATAGTAGCCTTTTAATGGTTGTCGTTACAATGACAAAATACCTATTTCTAAGAGTTATTAGACCTTTTTTATTGCTACAAAAACACCTAACCAACTAAGAAGCATGAGCCTTGGATGAGAGTGATGGGTTGTTGATCCTTTCATGGTCTGGTCCTCCACCAACCTCTTGACTTCTTTCTCCGAGGTATACAATTCATCCACCAAGAATCCTCCTAGACAGCCTGACCAACTCTTGGCCTCAAACGGAGGTCATTTCACCTCCCACCAGGTGCCTTAGCTTACTGAAGTCGGCTCGATCCCTCCTTGTAGCCTTGAAGCTACCTCCTTTTCCATTCATAGTATTCTCAACCTATACCAAGGAGACTGGTACTCCACCCATCATACTCTTTGGATCAAGATAAATCTAAAGTGACCCCTTCTCCAAGAGAATTGTGCCAGCAACCAAGGTTCGACCTTCTTCCAGGCCACATAGTATAGGTGTGGTCTTCTTTACAAGGGATAGAAAATCACTTAAATAGGTCGTTGCAGCCTTAGTTTCCCTTGGCCTCCACCAAGGTACCTTCCCCAATCTTCCACAAATCACAACAACAACTCGACCTCTGTTGAAGATGGATTTGGTCCTCTAGTGCAACCATTGAACCCTCAATGCACCTCTAGATCATCAACGGTTATGTATTTGAGGTGAGTAAACAAGGGTTAAGATAGTATGAGAACTATCGAAACTCAACATAAATAAGTGTTTACCAACCCTGTAAAGGAGTGAGGAAACCACCTCCAAAAGAAGAAGAGAGAACTAAAAAATAATCCATGTGTGTGTTCAAATGAGCCTCCTTCCCCTTATATACATCTTGTCCTTTTCTTGCTTCCTTGTTTTTGGATGGCTTATCTATCAAGATAGGGTATTTTTCCATTTGTTTTTCCTAATGGTGGTTTACCCCTTAGATTGGGGGTATTTTACCCTTACTTCTCCCAATGGACACCTTTTGAATCAATCATTTCCCTCCTTTCACCCATTAAATCCACATGTCTCCCCTTTAGTTGGGGACTATGCCCTATAGGGATCCACCTAAACCACTATGTCCCTCCTCCAGTCGGGTCAAAGGAGAGGGGAAATTACAGTCCTCCCTTCCCAAGATTGCTTGTCCTCAAGCAACCACAAACCAAGATGTTGAAAAATATCCTCATTCTCCCACGTGGAATTCTCTACTACCCCATATCTCCACTTGAAATGGTAATCCCTGATCACTCTTCTCCTCAGTCCCCTCTCTCGGACATTCATAATCTCCTCAAGATTCAACAACATTCGTCCCCTCTCATCTAGTGGTGGTAATTCAATGGGAGTGGTGACCTAAGGTCCCCATGCCCTCTAGAGGCATGATACATGGTAAATACTATGACCCTGGCTACTTTTGGTAAAATCCATCTCGTAGAATACCTCTCCATCTCTCTCATTTACTCTGAAGTGACCAAATAGGAATGGCATCATCCTCTCAACACCATATCTCCTCCATGGAGGTGGTCTACATGACTGCACTGTCAAGTACACCACATCTTTGATCTCAGATCTATATTCCACATTTTTCCTATGTACACACATGCTATACCAACCTTGGCTTGTCTGTAATATATCATGAGTGGTATCATTGCAATTCTTTCCCAAATGTAACCACTCAATCCATGAAATCACGTAGTCATGCAAATACTTCTTAGTTCGTCGGTCCACTACCATAGCCTGACCAATTGTATGAAGTTGATCACTAATTTTTGGATTCGATCTTGTGCACGTTGATCTGATGAACCATTGAACCTTTAGTTTGCCTCTAGATGACCAATGGTTATGTCTCTGAGGTAAGAGTAAAAAATGGTTGTATCATGGCTTCCAAATCTAAGGGAGTTTATGTCGTAAGTGGTGAAGAGCGTACAAATCTTACATGATAATGTAGTTCCTCAACCTCTCTTTCCTTGTCCTCAACAAACTTGAGAGCAAGGTCCCTATCAATAAAAAACTACAAGTAATTTGAATTCAGCTACTCTAGCACTTCTTTGTTGATGCACAGCTGATAACTAGAGACTCCACCTGACACTTCACTATGTATATCCTCTAACCGAGATTTCCACATAATATCCTCACTGAATCTATGAGCTCCATCGGTCCTAGTCAATACTTGTGTTATTTGATCCTCGGTCACCAACAAATGATCCTCCATGTCACACAGTGCCAACAGTCTTTGTCCACCCATATATAAATTATAATATTTTTCATTTATGAGAGTGCTCCCCTCATCATCATCACTAGACAAACTAGGTGATACCATGTTATGATGGGACTCATCTGTGATATCATCCTCCAAACATGGATCCTATGAAGTAGGATCCATGTCCCTTGGAAATATATCAAACACCCCTACTCCATCATATGTGGGTATCATCATTACCTCATAATCATCATGGGTGTCATAGGTGGAATTGGAAGTCGAATTCTCTTCATAGTTGGGTTGAATCACACCCTCATCATCGATAACATCCTCAATGTATGTGTCATCAACCTGTATGTCATAGGTGTTGGTGTCATGGACTTCATAGGACAATTCTAATCATACAAGAGGTTCCTATGTGTCATCATCCCCATAGTCATAATAATTGGGACAAGTCATTCCCCCTCCTCATTAGTACAAAACCCTGCAAACATGCTAGTCTCAATAGTCTCATCTTAGACCACTGCTTGGTCCTCCTCATCATGGTTAGATGCATGCTCCTCCACATGGGAATGTGCATGTGCCACCAATGGATACCTCTACTCTTCTTCAATATCTCCCTTCAATATTTGTCTTGTTCGATTGAAGGAAACCTAATCTAGGGCTTCATGACAACTTCTATACTTGATGGTGGAATAGTCTCGAAAATACTTAGCTGCACAAAACTCTTTACCTATTGCCGAATACTCTTGATAGTAAGGATTGTACTTGACTACCATAGTTCCCACTTTATTTTAGCTAAGAGGTCCTTCTTGGTCTTCATCTTTCCAACCTCAATATGTTTTACTTGACCTCAGTTGACAATTGCAGATTTCTCTTCCATTGAATACCCTTGATTCTGGAAAAATCAATAACTCTGATACCACTGTAAAATACCTAGGGTTTCCTAGGTTGTTACAAGGGAATTAGGTCAACTTGAAACAATTAAATTGTGCAGTACCATACGATTTTTCTACCAGCAACATGGCACATTTATAAATATCCAACACTTGAATAGAATTAATAGAGAATGAGTTTTTCTTGCATAGAAGTACTAACAGTAAACAATGCCCCAAAACCAACAGTAAACAATATCAAAACCAACAGTAAAACATGTCCAAAATCAACATTAATTCTAGTTTTCTAGAATTCTATGTTTAGCTTGTTATTTAACCACCGCTACAACCATCTAAAGGCTATTGTCAAAACACAAGATTAAAATAACCAACAGTTAAAGTAGACTAAACCCTTAAAAAAAATTCACCGTTCCCAAATATAGTAGTATCCTTTTATTGGTTTTTGTTACAAAGACAAAATACCAATTTCTTAGAGCAACTACAACTATTTTATTTCTACAAAAACACCTAACCAAATTAGAACCTTGAGCCTTGGTTGAGAGTGATGGGTTTTTGATCCTTTGTTGGTTTGGTCATCATCCAAGGTCTTGAATTTTTTCTCCGAGGTTTGAAATCCTTCCACCAAGACATTCCGACCAACTCTTCGCTTCAATCGAGGGTCATTTGGAAACCTACTAGTTGCAACAACTTACTCAACTAGGCTCTGTCCCTACTTGTAGCGTTGTTGCTACCCCTTTTTCCAGTCGCCGTATGATCAATCTCTACCAATGATGTTGGTACTCCACCCAACATGCTCCTTGGCTTAATAAAACTCCAACACGACCCCTTCTCTAAGAAAATTGTGCTCTCATGAATGGTTCGTCCTTCTTCTGGGCCATAGAGTATAGGTGTGGTATTCTTTACAAGTGTTGTAACATCACTTAAACAATTCCCTGCATCCTTAGTTTCCTTCGGTCTCTACCAAGGTACTCCACATATCATAACAATAGCTCAGCCTCTCTTGAAGATGGTTTTGGTCCTCTAATGTATCCATTGAACCTTCAATGCACCTCTATATCACTAGCGGCTATGTCTCTAAGGTCAGAGTAAATAGGGCTTGAGCTAGGGTGAGACCTAGCCCACTGAAATTTAATGAAATTGAGGGTTTACCAACCCTCCAAAGGATAGAGGAAACTATCTCCAAAATTAGAAGAGATAACTCCAAAATAATCCTTGTGTGTGTTCAAATGAGACTACTCCCCCCTCAAGTTAGGACATTTTTCCCTTTTATTTTCCCAATGATGGTTTATCCCTTAGGTTGGGGTCTTTTACCCCTTACTTTTCCAATGGAACCCTTTTAAACCAATTGTTTTCCTCCTTGTTCCCATTAAAGACCCATGGCTCCCCTTTAATTGGGGACTATGGATTATGAGGAGCCCCCTAAGACACTATGTCCCTCCTCCATTGGGGTCAAATGGGAGGGGACATGAAACTACTTCTCTAATTATTCATAGACTAATCATTGGAGATGATGCACCTTACTTTCATGTATGCATTATGCCCCTCTTTATTAGAATACTATCTTCTTGGATTCTCAATCCTACATTGTTGAACTTATATTAATATCTTAAAATTATTCATTCGTGGACTTTCATCTTATTTTGAAAAATCCTTGCTATAACAATATTTAGCAATATTTATTTGAGTGTCTCTTCTAATCCTCAATCCAATGTTCAAACCCCTTCTATTTAAAACACTCTTCATGTTTCCATGATTTCACCTATTGCACAGGTATTATCATGAAATGTGAATGGTATTTTTTAATCAACATGCAAATTTGATATGAACATATATCATCGTGCATTTTTTTCGTAAATAAAAATTCCATTGGGAGTCTTTGATATTGCTGAATGTACCCATATGCCTTGTTCTTGCAACTTCCTAAAGCTACCAAAGGCACGTTTTGAAAAGACGTTCCCATTTTTTTTTTTAACATTTATAGATTTCTTGTGCATATTCCACATATTTAGTACTCATTTTATACCTATTATGTCCTCTATATATGCACATAATTCTACAATTGTGCATGAAACAATTTTTTGGATAAGAATAATTTAGGAATTTTGGAAACTATGCATAATTTTTCCCTTTAATATCATCAATTTCCTTTTTTCGAGTTCCTGGTATTTTCTGTTACTCAAATCCAAATTATGGAAACTCATCTTTCATTTGGATTTTTGACCTAGAAGTTATAGCTTCTTGATTTCGTCAATTTCCTTTTTTCGAGTTCCTGGAATTTTCTGTTGCTCAAATACAAATTATGAAAATACAAATGGATTCTCGTATTCTATGTATTTCTAATGAATATACTCATCTTTCATTTGGATTTCTGACCTAGAAGTTATAGCTTATTGATTTCGTCATTTCTACTCAATTGTGCCCTTTTAAGTCCAAATTGCTCAAGATTCAAAGACTATTTCTATAGGTACTTTTTTCAATTACTCACTGCAGCTATCAGGATTTTTCTTGGAGTTTATAGTATGTACATTCAATGTCTTTGGATGACAAGTTAAACGACCGGTCTGGCCAATATGTTTTACTAAATTCGCATCACGTGAATGGACCAATAAACATCCTTGATTTTCCAATTATATGACAAGCATATTCAGAATTTTGGCTTGGACTCTTTCATATCTGTTCTTAGGAGGTTGATTGTTGTCATTCTGCCTGTGTCTATCTGTGTAACCAATAAGTTCAATCTTAGATGAAACCTACAACATGAACTTGAAGTCATTCAATTCATTTCAAATGATTCAAACGCTAGAGCGCGTCAAAACCTACTTGTATACACGATAGTTTAGATTTTAGTTGAGAGTAATATCAATGGCATGAATCATTTATAGTGTTTAAATTATAATTTATCCAACAGAAGGAATACACTGCATTAAGCCCAAGTTTAATAATAGTAGCATTATTATATTAATTATATTATGGTATGGAAGTTTATTATCATTCAAGCACTTTAGCAGTGATGGAGATGTCGTTTGCAAGACGAATCTCAATCCTCACTTGATAAAGAATTTTGTGGTTGGGATTCTAATTTTGGAAATGTTATTAGGAACTAAATTTTTATTAAATGGTGAGAGGACCATGCAAAATTATTCCAGTATTTGTAAGGATGTTTAGATTATAATCTTGCACATTAAAGTACGATTATTATGGACAACTTCTTGTGCGTTATTAAATTTATTTAGTACTTGATGGATTGACCATCTTTCTTTTCGTGCACCATGGAATTTATGTGCTGCCTGAATCAGTTTAATAGTATGTTTGTGCTGGGATGTTCGTGGATGATGCTCTTTAGCTTAGTCATTTATATACTTGTCAAACAAATAATTGTAAAATTTCTTCCAGCTTCTTGGTGCGCTAGTATGCCATTCTTTCTATGTTGATATGTTGTTGTTGATATTGTGAAGTTGTGTTGCTACGAATCCTTGTTGATGTTAGTGTTCTATTGAAAAAAAAAAAGTAAAAAAATTTACTTGTGGTGTGTAGGATGTGTCATAAGGATGGAAATGTTACATTAACAACAAAAACTTAGTAAAATACATACCTTGACCTAGAGGTTGGTTGATTTAGTCCATTTTCTATTTGTTGATTATCTTTCCTCAAACATTCCAAACTAAATAGTGACCTCCCATCCAACTAGGAACAACATCTCAAACTCCCTAGCTCCAAGAATCCTTGCGGTTTCCCGGCCCCTGAGCCCAAAGTTCCCAACAACAACACTGCCCCTGTGAGAGTTTCCCAAAACAACATGTTTTTCCAATTTCTTCTCCTCTTTCAGAATTTCATCCTCCTACCCGGAATTTTTCCAAAAACAAAGGCCCCTCTTCAAGTTCCCCCTTGCTTATCCTCCTCTTTCGAATCCCTCCCCTTCATTCAATTCCCCAACTACCTTATCCCTTCATTAATTATTTCACCTACTTTTTTAATAATAAAAGACTCAATGAATTTAATTTAATTTAACAACTATGACAAATGAATTATCAATTTAGGTTGTTACAATGTGGAAGTCGTCATTAATACCTCTTAAGACTTAGAAGATTCACTTTATTAAAGTAACTATTAAAGTGAATATTTGTTTAGGAAGAAAAACACTCTACAACCCAATATGAGGGAGATGTTGAGGTTTAAAGTGTTATGTTTTATGTTAGAATTAGAATTAGAATAATAATAATAAAGTCGGCTCAATTAATAATAATAATGTAATTACAAAAATAAAGTTTTCTTAATATATGGAAGTTGTAATATAGAGAGGTCATCATAATTAATTTAGTTAGTTATTAATTACTCCTACAATATAGTTAAAAAGAAATGAAATATTTTTATATATTTTTATAATATTAATATAAAAATATATATTTTGGTTTGAATTTATTACATTTTGATTTTTTTTAGCTTCAATTAATAGATCACATAGAAGTGGTGGGTCTAATGGTTAACAATGTGTGTTTCCTCATTGAAGGTCACAGGTTGAGGGGGGTAGTGTATGCATACCTGGGTAGACTTTAGCAGTCAAATATGTGTGCGTAAGAGGTTCAATGTCCCACAAACATTAGATTATTATTTTATTATTATAAAATATATTAATATTTTTTATAATATTAATATTTTTAATACTTTAATATTAATGTATTAAATGAGTGTAGATCCATCTTAACACTGAATTTATGGGCGATAGAGATCTGAGGTTAAGATGGATCTATGTTAGCTATAATTAATTGAGATTAATTTACTTAAATTACTATGTTTTTTGCATTGGTGAATAAAACTAAATCCTAGCCATTGATCTAAAGTATTGGTGACATCTAATATCAACCATTGATCACATTGGAGATCTAGGGTTTTAGATTTAAGGTAAACTCAATATTATAAAAGGCCTATAAAATAAGGGGAAAAAGAGGTAAGAGGAGACACAGAGTGAGATAATGAGATATCATTGTATTGTATCCAAGGAAGAAGGAAGCAAGGGGCAATGAAGGAAGCAACTAGTAATATCCAAAGATTAAAGGACAAATGTTGAAGTGTGATAGGCTATCCAGACCAGATTTATAATAAAATCATAGAGGTACTAGTTTTCCCTAAAGGGTTTTTACCTGAGTTTTTATCCACAAAATGTATATGCAAAATTCTGGTTTATTGTTATTGTTTTTACTGATTTATTTAAGGGTTTTTACCTGAGTTTTTATCCACAAAATGTATATGCAAAATTCTGGTTTATTGTTATTGCTTTTGCTGATTTATTTATTTAGATAATTGAAATAAGTGGTGTTTTTTATTAAGTCAATTTGAATTAATAAATTTATTACAACAAAGTATTTTCTATGAAATAAATTTCCATATGCCTAGTTTTAGTGTGTGAAAATTTAACTGAGTGTTAGGGTGTGAAAATTTAACAGTAAAATTTAAGAGCGAGTAAATTTTCCTTCATCTGGTTCACATCAAGTATACCGTAAACCACCATACCATCAAGTCCTAACCGTCAATTCTAGAACCTTACCATCAATTCAGAGAATTAAACTATATTTTCAGATTAACATTTGAATAGATGTGCTCCACTGAGAAATTATATAGTTCCGTTAAAATTTTTCCAATTTTACGCCAAATTAACTACTCAATTACCACTGACCAATGTATTAAAGGAAGTGCAGACTTCGTTCCTTGAGATTGTTTGGTATTGTTTCAAACAATCTCACGGAATTTTACAGGGCTCTGCGGGAACTCCTTATTTGATTTTTGTGGAATTGTGGCTGGAAGGAGGAAATCGGCAATGACTTGCAGAATGTAGAGGAGCAGCCATTTGACATTCCCACGATCAACAACTATCTTCAGTTACTTTATCACACTTCGAGGACCATCCACATGCCGAAGGATGTGGTTGAAACTGTCTTTTTATTTGGCAAAATCAGCACAAATACTAAATTATGAAACTCAAGGTGAATTAGGGTTTTTCAACATGAAAAGTAGATGGAGCTAAAGCATCGAAAGAAGATCAAATTAGCTTGGCAATAGTAATATATGTTTAAGGATTTTTATTGCATGCAAGGATTGGACAAGAAAAGTCAGATTAGGCTTTAGGCTCTATAGAATTAGCGAAGCTAGGAAGTCGACCAATATTTTGTTTGACAAATTACACCTCAATTTAGGATTTTCTTAGCTTGGTAAGATTAGTAATTCAAATTACAGGTAGGACTTGGTAGGATGGTAAGGTGGTTTCCAGTATTTAAAAGTTATCTTTAGACCTCCTGAAGTTATCTTTTGCACCTACCCAATTCCGACTTTTCTATCATTATCAATACTTCAGAAAACTCATTTTCCAACTAACAAAGAGGCATCCATGATGGATTTTCATAAAGTCGAACGGTTGGAGACCGATTTCCTGTGATTACGAAATGAATCTTCCATAGAAAGTCCCCTCATATACTCAAAATGCATAGCTCTGCGCCCCAAAAAACAATTCAGCAAAGGCCTCCATAACCTTTTACCTGCCAATTCTCTTTTAAAAAGATTTAAATTTTGTATGCCCTATCCCATGCATTTAGATTCAACCAATCACATCCATTTCACTAAACAAATACATTCCTTATCATGATTTCCTTCCACATAAATATATACCACATATTATATCCACGCTAAAACATTATGTATATATATAAACAACCCCCATAAAACAATTCAGCAAAAGCCTCCATAAGCTTTTACCTGTCAATGCTCTTTTAAAAAGATTTAATACCTGTCAATGCTCTTTTAAAAAATTTTAAATTTTGTATGCCCTAACCCATGCATTTAGATTGAACCAATCACATCCATTTCACTAAACGAATACATTCTTTATCATGATTTCCTTCCACATAAATATATACTACATATTATATCCACGCTCAAACATTTCATATATATAAACATCCATTCCTAGTATGCATGCTATTGCATCTTTATTCTCACTTCTTGTGCTATATATGATTTCCCTCTAGATTCTGAGAACCTATTTTCTATCCCTTTATTCTTTGTGAATTTCATTTCCTTGGTTTGAACGTCTTCTAACAAAGTTCCATTTGGTAATTTACATTTTCAGCCAATATATATATTCTAAGAGTGCTGCCACCTCATATCTTGTCTTTCTTTCTTTATATAGACAAGTCTATCTCAACTTTATTTTGGTTGAACTTTTTAGTATTTATATTGTTGTAACAAAGTTCCATTTGGTAGTTTACATTTCCAGCCAATATATTCTAATAGTGCTGCCATCTCATATCTTGGCTTCCTTTATATAGACTAGTTTATCTCAACTTTATTTTGGTTGAACTTTTTAGTATTTATATTGTTGTAATATGCATTATTCTCACTGAATATTTGCATGGTTGTTTAAGTAACCATTCTCTTCTTATATTACCAAAGTAGCTTTTAAATTAACTTTATTTTAATTGGTATTTCACATAAGAAAATGCTACATTTATGTTATCTTTTCCAAAATATTTTTCCATCCTTGACTATCCTATTAATCAATGTCACATTTGTTACTATTTCAAATGCAACAACATCTTTTATCCCTTCTTACTTGTTTGCAAACAATCTCTAACAAAGAAATGTTTTCTACTCTACTTGTATCCTTCTTGACATGTCATCCCATTCTTCATTAGGAATGCACTCAACATTGTGTACATATATCACCCATCCCCACTTCTTATTGTTATCATTACATGAGAGTTGCAATATACTACAGTTATCTTGGCATCAGTAGTGTGGTATCCTTTTCAACTATCTCAAGCTATTGATGATTTTTTTATTATTCCAAGATTCCACTTCAATTTATGGAATACCTCTTATTGAATTATGATTACATCCTTCTAGAAAAAATATCCACATAATGCATTGCTTTAAGTATCTAGTGGCACTCTTTAGAGTGCATGAGCCTTCATTATTTCACCCACTAAATTCTTTACACTTGTAGTATACTTCCATCTTGCACTATGATAACAAAATTTGACTTACCTGTAAAATACCCAGGGCTTCCTAGGATGGTATAAGGGAATTAGTTCAACCTAAAACAATTGAATTTTGGAGTACCAAATGGTTTTTCTACTAGAAATAGGGAGCATTTATAAATATCTAGCATATGAATAGAATAAATATTGAATCTATTTTTGTAGTAGAGAAGTTCTAGTAGTAAAAAGTTCCCCAAAACTAGTAGTAAACAATAAAAAAACCAATAGTAAAACATGTCCAAAATCAACAATAAGGCTAGTTCTCCATAATTCTATATTTATCTTGATATTAAACCAACAATAGAACCCTCTAAATATTGTTGTCACAACACAGGGGTCGAGTAACCAACAATTACCATAGACTAAACCCAACCAATAACATTCACTATTCCCAAATACAGTAGTAGCCTTTTAATGGATGTTGTTACAAAGACAAAATACCTATTTCTAAGAGCTATTAGACCTTTTTTATTGCTACAAAAACACCTAACCAGCTAAGAAGCATGAGCCTTGGATGAGAGTGATGGGTTGTTGATCCATTCATGGTTTGGTCCTCCATCAACCTCTTGACTTTTTTCTTCGAGGTATACAATTCGTCCACCAAGAAGCCTCCTAGATAGTCTAACCAACTCTTGGCGTCAAACGGGGGTCATTTCTCCTCCCACCAGGTGCCTTAGCTTACTGAACTCAACTCCATCCCTACTTCTAGCCTTGATGATACCACCTTTTCCAGTCATAGTATTCTCAACCTATACCAATGAGACTGGTACTCCACCCATCACACTCCTTGTCTCAACATAACTCTAATGCGACCCCTTCTCTAAGAGAATTGTGCCAGTAGGCAGGGTTCGACCTTCTTCAAGGCCACATAGTATAGGTGTGGTCTTCTTTACAAGGGATAGAACATCACTTAAATAGCTCGTTGCAGACTTAGTTTCCCTCGTCCTCCACGAAGGTACCTTCCCCAATCTACCACAAATCACAACAACAACTTGATCTCTCTTGAATATGGCTTTGGTCCTCTAGTGCAACCATTGAACCTTCAATGCACCTCTAGATTATCAATGGTTATGTATTTGAGGTAAGAGTAAAAATCGGTTAAGATAGTTTGAGAACTATCAAAAATCAACATAAATAAGTGTTTATCAATCGTGTAAAGGAGTGAGGAAACCACCTCCAAGAGAAGAAGAGAGAACTCAAAAATAATCCATGTGTGTGTTCAAATGAGCCTCCTTCCCCTTATATAGATCTTGTCTTTTTCTTGCTTCCTTGTTTTTGGATGACTTATCCCTCATGTTAGGGTCTTTTTCCATTGTCTTTTCCCAACGGTGGTTTACCCCTTAGGTTGGGGGTATTTCACCCTTACTTCTCCCAATGGACACCTTTTAAATCAATCATTGCCCTCCTTTCACCCATTAAATCCACATGGCTCCCATTTAGTTGGGGACTGTGGCCTATAGAAATCCACCTAAGCCACTACATCCCTCCTATAGTGGGGTCAAAGGAGAGGGGACATGACAGTCCTCCCTTACTGAGAATGCTTGTCCTCAAGCAACCACAAAAAAAGATGTTGAAAAATATCCTCATTCTCCCACGTGGAATTCTCTACTGCCCCATCTCTCCACTTGAAATGGTAATCCTTGATCACTCTTCTCTTCAGTCCCCTCTCTCAGACATTCATAATCTCCTCAAGAGTCAACAACATTCGTCCCCTCTTATCTAGTGGTGGTAATTCAATGGGAGTAGTGACATGTGGTCCCCATCCCCTCTGGAGGCATGATACATGGTAAATACTGTGACCCTGGATACTTGTGGTAAACTCCATCTCGTAGAATACCTCTTCATATCTCTCATTCACTCTAAAGTAACCAAATAGGAATGGCCTCATCCTCTCAGCACCATATCTCCTCCATGGAGGTGGTCTACATGACTGCACTGTCAAGTACACCACATCTTTGATTTGAAATCTTTATTCCACTTTTTTCCTATCTACACACATGTTATGCTAACCTTGGCTGGTCTATAAGCTATCATGAGTAGTATCATTGCAATTATTTCCCAAATGTAACCACTCAATCCATGAAATCACGTAGTCATGCAAATACCTCTTAGTTCGTCAGTCCACTACCATAGCCTGACCAATTGTATGAAGTTAATCACTATTGTTTGGATTCGATATTGTGCATGTTGATTTGATCAACCTTTGCCAAAGAGGTATCTCTATCATCCATGCTTCCCATGAGTTCACCATAAATTGCGTGAGCTATGATGGTCGGTCAATCAATATGGTTTTCACCCTCAGTGAATCTATAATGCAATTTGTCCACATGCTTCCCCATCCTAGTTCTAAAATGTAAAAAGATTGTATCAAACTTGTCTAAATCATACACTCCCCCATGAATAACTCTCCCAGTCCTTCTCATAAGTGGTGATTCCATTGAGGTCCCAAACTACCCTGGTGACATGAATCATCCTCTACTCGTAGCATTGATATTCCCTGTGCACAAAAAATAGATTTCCAGACTATACATGATGAGCCAAGAAATCATAAACTGTCGAGGATTGGTCAACTCCTAAAAAGAGTACTCCTCCAAGCTACTAATCCTACGCACCTAAGGAATAAACTCTGGAGAATGCAAACTAGCAGTCCCATCGGTATCGACTATCGACCTATCAATATCTACAATCCCAGGGTCCGATGCTAATCGCCATGACAAATAATTGTGTTGATGATACATCCCTCCAATCACCATTGTCTGTCCACCATCCTCATAATTTTCTCTCCTCTCCTCAAACAACTTATCATGGACCATCCTCTACCAAGATATCTTAGTGAATTCAACACCTGTCAATCCATGACTATCCTCGATCCTAGGTATCGTGGGGGAAAAGAAAAATCCAAAACTCCTACCATATCATACCTATCATGATGCAGATCCATCACTATATCAGCTCCATGGTACATCAATTCCATCTAAAGAAACCTATCACCCTGATGAATTCTTGGATCCCACAACCTCATTGGTAGTCTACTACTCCCAATGTCTCCTACGAAAAAAATTGTGCAAAGATCCAATAGAATTTGAGGCTCCCACTGCACAACCTGTACCTTGATCACCAAGTCCTAGTGGATGGAATCTGCATCTACTACGAGGCTACCTATCTCACCCAATTTACTCTGGTAATCCTCACATGTCCCGTTGATGGAATTTAACCACAACGAAAGATGTCTCTATACCTACCTGCAAGACTTGAGGGTGACTAATTTATTGTTCAAACCCAAGGGAATAACCAATATCCCATGATGATATCTGGTAATATACCTATGAGTATCTATCTCCCTGATCACCATCTATTTACATCCTCATCGAAGCTCAACTATAGACATGTATGCTGCTCCGAGAGCCTCACCCATCCACTCTCTGATCCTGGGTAACCTCAAATCAAGGGTGTTCTCAAGGCCTCTGTTGTAGGTATTCCTTGTGGAAATGCTCCAAGACTCCATTTTCCACTATCGTGTGCCAATGAAGACCCCTGCACATTGGCGTACACCATTATGTCCCCTTATACAACATTGTGTCATGTGCATGGTACTGAACCCAACACTCTATTGACGATGGATGAATGTGTATGCTAGAGTGTGTCCACTCCTGTCATGTACATTTCCACCTAATCCATGCACACATACACTTCCTTCTTGGATGGTCCATAAGGAAGGTGGTCGACCATGTACTCAACCTCTAATGTTCTCTTGAGAAGAAAGGGCTCATGATCCCTGAGAGTAGAATCCAACCTCTTGGAGTCACGGATCCTCTCGAGTACCAACAACTTGGAATGCTCCGTGTATGAAATCGTCACGATAGGATCCTCCCTCATATCATGTGTTACTTATTGCTTCAAGGTCTACAATTTTTCAACCAAAAGGCCTCTTAGAAATTCCATCTAGCTCCTCGCCTCAACCGAGGGTCGTTTGGCCTCCTACCGGGTTCCATGACTTACTAAACTGGGCTCAATGCCTCCTTGTATCCTTGTTTCTACCTCTTTTTCCAGCTATAGTATCCTGAGTCGATACCAATGAGGCTAGTACTCCACCCAACATGCTCCTTAGATATAAATAAGTCCAACGTGACTCCTTCTCCAAGAGAATTGTGCCAATAGGCAGGGTTTGTCCTGCTTCCAGGAAACAAAGTATAGATGTGATCTTCTTTACAAGGGATGTAACATCACTTAAATAGCTTGTTTAATTCTAAGTTTCCCTCGACCTCCATCATGTTTCCTTCCCCAATATTCCATAGATCACAAAATCAACCTTCCCTCTATTGAAAATTGTTTTGGTCCTCTAATGCAAACATTGAACCTTCATTTCACCTCAAGATCACCAGTGGTGATCGAGGTGGATATCGGTGTCCACCCACCTTTTCCAAATGGCTCAAAACAATTTTCTGGCCATTTTGGCAATTTACTATTTTTATGAGGTTTTAACTTCCGGGGCCATTTTGAGGGTCCAAATGAAGGTTTTTTGAGATAAAAGTTCTCAATGATATCCAAAGGAATGATTGATCCCCCAAAATGAATCTCCTCAACAATACCTTTCCAACGAGCTATCACACGCCTAAAACGTAGATCGTATGCAAAAGTTATGACCCCGGGAAGTTGATGTACTCACTTACCCAAACGGGGCCCACATGACTTTTGGCGCTTCATCTCCTAGTGTTAGGTTTTTGGATGTCTAGGACTTTTGGCATTCCTATTTATTGTAAAAGGGCCTTCAGAGCCTCATTATAATCATCTTCTTGCGAATGCGAGTAGCCGTCACATCTCTTCTTAGAGATAAGCTGCCACCATTTTAGCGAGTCTTTCACTCTGTATTTTTACAGTCTCTGTACATTTCTCTGATTAATAGAAATCATGTACTACTGTATATATGTTTTTATGGTTACATCTCTGATACATTTATGTTATATTATTGAATATCTGCAATAGCTCTGTGCATTTCTTTATTATATCTCCGCTCTCATTTCATGCCAAAAATAATCCGGATCAAGTGGTTATGTCTCCGAGGTAAGAGTAAAAAATGGTTGTATCATGGATTCCAAATATGATGGAGTCTATGTCGTAAATGGTGAAGAGCATACAAATCTTACATTATAATGTAGTTCCTCAACCTCTCTTTCCTTTTCCTCGACAAACAAAAAATTACAAGTAGTTTGAATTCAACTACTCTAGCACTTCTTTGTCGATGCACAACTGATAACTAGAGACTCCACCTGACACTCCACTATGTATCTCTTCTAACTGATCTTTCCACATAATATCCTCATTGAATCTACAAGCTCCATCGGTCCTATTCAACACTTGTGTGATTTGATCCTCGGTCACCAAAAAACTATCCTCCATGTCACGTAGTGCAAACAGTCTTTGCCCACCCATATAAAAATTATAATATTTGTCATCTATGAGAGTGCTCCCCTCATCATCATCACTATACAAACTAGGTGATACCATGTTATGATGGGACTCAGGCGTGATATCATCCTCCAAACATGGATCCTGTGAAGAAGGATCCATGTCCCTTGGAAATATCTCAAACACCCCTTCTCCATCATATGTGGGTATCGTCATTCCCTCATAATCATCATGGGTGTCATAGGTGGGATGGGAAGTTGAATTCTCTTCATAGTTGGGTTACATCACACCCTCATCATCAATAACATCCTCAATGTATGTGCCATCAACCTGTCTATCGTAGTTGTTGGTGTCATTGACTTCGTAGGACAATGCTAATGATACAAGAGGTTCCTATGTGTCATCATCCCCATAGTCATAATAATTGGGACAAGTCATTCCCCCTCATCATTAGTACCAAACTCTACAAACATGCTAGTGTCAATAGTCTCATCTTAGACCATTGCTTGGTCCTCCTCATCATGGTTGGATGCACACTCCTCCACATGGGAATGTGCATGTGCCACCAATGGATCCCTCTACTCTTCTACCATGTCTTCCTTCAATATTTGTCTTGTTCGATTGAAGGAAAACTAATCTAGGCCTTCAAGACAACGTCTATACTTGATGGTGGAATAGTCTCGAAAATACTTAGCTGCACAAAACTCTTTACCTATTGTCAAATACTCTTGATAGTAAGGATTGTACTTGACTACCACTAGTTTCCACTTTATTTTAGCCAAGAGGTCCTTCCTGGTCTTCACCTTTCCAATCTCAATATGTTTTCCTTGACCTCAGTTGACAATTGCATATTTCTCTTCCATTGAATACCTTTGATTCTGGAAAAATCACCAGCTCTGATACCACTGTAAAATACCTAGGGTTTGCTAGGTTGTTACAAGCGAAATAGGTCAACTTGAAACAATTAAATTGTGTAGTACCATACGATTTTTCTACCAGGAACATGGCACATTTATAAATATCCAACATATAAATAGAATTAATAGCGAATGAGTTTTTGTTGCATAGAAGTACTAACAATAAACAATGCCCGAAAACCAACAATAAAAAATATCAAAACCAACAGTAAAACATGTCCAAAATCAACAGTACGTCTAGTTGTTTAGAATTCTATGTTTAGCTTGTTATTTAACCACCGATACAACCATCTAAGGCTATTGTCACAACACAAGATTAAAATAACCAACAGTTAAAGTAGACTAAACCCTTAAAAAAAAATTCATCGTTCCCAAATATAGTAGTATCCTTTTAATGGTTTTTGTTACAAAGACAAAATACCAATTTCTTAGAGAAACTACAACTATTTATTTCTACAAAAACACCTAACCAGATTAGATCCTTGAGCCTTGGTTGAGAGTGATGGGTTTTTTATCCTTTGTTGGTTTGGTTCTCACCCAAGGTCTTGAATTTTTTCTCCGAGGTCTGAAATCCTTCCACCAAGACATTCCAACCAAGTCTTGTCTTCAATCGAGGGTCATTTGGCTACCTACCAGGAGTAAGAACTTACTCAACTAGGCTCGATCCCTACTTGGTGCTACCCCTTTTTCCAGTCGCAGTATCATTAGTCTCTACCAATGATGTTGGTACTCCACCCAACATGCTCCTTGGCTTAATAAAACTCCAGTGCAACCCCTTCTCCAAGAGAATTGTGCTAGCATGAAGGGTTTGTCCTTCTTTTGGGCCATAGAGTATAGGTGTGGTATTCATTACAAGGGTTGTAACATCACTTAAACAACTCCCTGCATCCTTAGTTTCCTTCGGTCTCTACCAAGGTACCTTCCCCAATATTCCACATATCATAACAATAGCTCAACCTCTCTTGAAGATGGTTTTGGTCTTATGATGCATCCACTGAACCTTCAATGCACCTCTAGATCACTAGCGGCTATGTCTCTGAAGTGAGAATAAATAGGGCTTGAGCTAGGGTGAGACCTAGCCCACCAAAACATAATGAAATTAAGGGTTTACCAACCCTCTAAAGGATTGAGGAAACTACCTCCAAAATTAGAAGAGAGAACTCTAAAATAATCCTTGTGTGTGTTCAAATGAGACTACTCCCCCCTTATATAGATATGGCCTTTTGCTTGATTCCTTCGTTTTGGGTGGCTTCTCCCTCAAGTTAGGGAATTTTTCCCTTTTATTTTCCCAATGATAGTTTATCCCTTAGGTTGGGGCCTTTTACCCCTTACTTTTCCCAATGGAACCCTTTTAAACCAATTATTTTCCTCCTTGTTCCCATTAAAGCCCCATGACTCCACTTTAATTGGGGACTATGGATTATGAGGAGTCCCCTAAGACACTATGTCCCTCCTCCATTAGGGTCAAAGGGAAGGGGATAGAAAACTACTTATCTAATTATTCATAGACTAATCATTGGAGATGATGCACCTTACATTCATGTATGTATTATGCCCTTCTTTATTAGAATACTATCTTCTTGGATTCTCAATCCTACATTGTTGAACTTATATTAATATCTTAAAATTATACTATCTTCTTGGATTCTCAATCCTACATTGTTGAACTTATATTAATATCTTAAAATTATTCATTCGTGGACTTTCATCATATTTTGAATAATCTTTGATATAACAATATTTATTTGAGTGTCTCTTCTAATCCTGAATCAATCGTGAATCCAAGGTTCAAACCCCTGCTATTTAAAACACTTTTCATGTTTCAATGGTTTCACCTCTTGCACATGTATTATCATGAATTGTAAGCGGTATTTTTTAATCAACATGCAAAATTGATATGAACATATATCATCGTGCATTTTTTTCGTAAATAAAAATTCCATTGGGAGTCTTTGATATTGCTGAATGTATCCGTATGCCTTGTTCTTGCAACTTCCTAAAGCTACCAAAGGCACGTTTTGAAAAGGCGTCCTTTTTTTTTTTTGATATTTATAGATTTCTTGTGCATATTCCTCATTTTATACATATTATGTCTTATATATGCACGTAATTCTACGGTTGTGCATGAAACAATTTTTTTAAGATAGGAATAATTTAGTCATTTTGGAAATTATGCATAATTTTTCCCTTTAATATCATTAATTTCCTTTTTCCGAGTTCCTGGCATTTTTTGTTGCTCAAATCCAAATTATGGAAATACAAATGGATTCTAGTATTTTATGTATTTTTAATGAATATACTCATCCTTCATTTGGATTTCTGACCTAGAAGTTATAGCTTCTTGATTTCGTCATTTCTACTCAATTGTGACCTTTTAAGTCCACTGGTCATCTTCCGTGTGATTCCATGAGAATTTTGCTACGCAAATCTAAATTATGGGTGGATATGTGGATTATCCTATCCAACATATTATATTAATACTTTCTTTCTTAATTAGGATCTTTTAATAGAAAGTTATAATCATCTAAATATTCCTAATTTACTCTTTTTTCTGCACCTTTCACCTTATTGCAATTAAGCTCAAACACTAAATTTTGCTAAAAGGTGACGGAAATATGGAAATAAACAAGGAAAATTTTGTATGATTTATTGATGAGACTAACGAAACTAATTTCATAGAAACCCTCATATTTCCAATTTTATGTTCTCGTAAAAAAATCTATAACAATCTAGAAATGGAAATTTTTTTTTTCACCCTTTAGATTCATTGTAACAATTCATTGTGGAAACTTTACGTGATTTTTCAGTACATGAAATGTTGAGTAATAAAATTTTCCATATTTTCCATCTAGGGCCCCTTTTCCTCCTTTAAAAATCTCAAAAATCCCTAGAATGTGGCTTGGAACAATGGATTTTTCCCTATTTTTGCATCTCCAATCCAACCTCCCCGGAATCCATCCAATACCTTCACGGAGTATTTTCATGTTTGATTTTTTCACTCTATCCAAATTTCATCGATAACAGTTCCCTGCCACTATGTAGGACCCTACTCTTCAAAAACTTCTAATTTACATTTTCTGAAAAATTGGTGCATAATTGGCCATTAGCTCTCTATGGACTTTTGTAGCTCCTAACACAATGAACAAAACCCAAAAAAATTCATCTAATTCATAGTTATCTTGCTCCTTATATGACCCAAATATGACTTTGGCTCTAGACATTCAACATTCAATGTTTCCTCCTTTCACAATGCTAATGAGTTAAATTACATTCTCCTAGAATAAAGATTAGTCCCTCGACTAAAGGGTTAGTTATATAATGTACGAATTTCTGGAATTTACATTCAATGTTATTTATGAAGACGAAAAGTTTGCTTGTAGATGCTTTAACAATGCGATAGGAATTCAATGGTCTTAGTGGACATTAACCATCATCATCATCATCAATATATGATGCACTAATGTGATAAGTGAACATAAGAGAAAACAAAAATGAGTTATGCAATAACTAGTCGAGGAGACTAAGGTTCTGTTTAATTAAATGAGCACATCCACTAATGAATATAGGTGTTTTATGTAATTTATCTTGTTTGTGCATGATAGTGTTTCCTCATGTGAACAAAGAATAACATTCTACTTTAATTTCAAGATATCAAGTATGTTCAAATACATCTTTTATTATAACATATAGATTACAAATGTGACCCACAAACATAAGGCATGTACCAATGGAGGATTTTGGTCAAACATGTATATACTTACCTGTTAGCATTTATCTTCTATTATATACATGTAGATTGTAAAAGTGAATAAAAAAACTAAAACATGTACAAATTGAATATTTTCGTAAGACATTTATGTACTCATCTCACAAAATTAAAACATGTACAAATTGAATATTTTGGTAAGACATTGTAAAAGTGAATCAAAAAACTAAAAAATGTACAAATTGATCGTTTATGTACAAATGATCATAGTTTTTTGTCATCAACCTACTTATACAATTTTTCCAATCAAGCTAATATGCATATCAAAATCTGATCACAATGAAACCA
>JZKD02S0812154.1:450830-490076 GCA_000966675.3 Picea glauca | reverse complement strand
CTAACCAAATTTAAGGTCTCATAAATCTCTTGGATGAACTAAAGGCCATTAGTGAAGCTATGGTAAATCCTAAGAAGCCTTCTACTGTTGTGAAGAAGTTTATTGGCAGGCCCAAGACTAAGCCCAAGTTAAAGGTTGTAGGGATTGTAAATTAGGCTGGTAGGGCAGCTAAAAATTCCAAGTGTCCATATGCCAAGACACTCAAGTAACCTTGCAATGTTTCCGCCAAATTGGCTTTTGAAGGTCCTGGCGGGATGAAGCCTCTCACCAAGAAAGTTGCTAACTCCACTGCTACTATCAAGGCTCCTGAGGCCGCCAATGTTAGCAAAGCCTAAGGTAAAGTTGAAGCCCAGTTACAAGGCTAAAACATCCCCCACCAAGAAGGTAGATAAGCCCCATTGATTATCTAGAGAAACCTAAATCAAATGCTCCCCCGATATTAAATCCGGTCCCATTGATTATCTAGAGAAACCTATGATAATGGCTCCCCCCATACTAAAACCGGTCGACACCCTAGCCAATAAGGAAGTTACCCCAAGAATGTTCCTAATACAAAGAAAGCATAAACTCCAACGAAAGATCCAATGCATTAGAAGGAAACCAACGTAAAGAAGGATGCCATTCCTACCATAAAATTGAAAAAATTAATGTTGAGAGCAGGAAGAGTAAGAAATTCCATTTTTATTCCTTTGATGTTGTTTATGAACACCACACTTTGCTCAGTTATTTTGTGACATTTTCTTTAGGGTATCTGTATTGTTCGGAATTATTTTGCACGATATTTGTATTTTTAACAATTTAAGAACAACTTTAGTGTGTAGGGTTTGAAGGTCATAATTTAAGAGAACAACTTTAGTGCTTAGGGTATGAAGACATCTTGTAGAGCGTTTTCTTGTAATTATATTATTCATGTTTATATTGATAGATAATAGATATTTTTTTTTATATTCTTTGGATTGAAATTGATGGATAATTTTATTATAAGCTTCTTATTTTCATTTAGAGTGATACATAAATTAAACAATCATTGTGATGTTGCTTCAATTGAAATTGATGGATAATTTTATGATAAGATTCTTATTTTGGTTTATAGTGATACATAAATTAGACAATCATTGGTATGTTGTTTCAATTGAAATTGATAGATAATTTTATTAAATAAGCTTCTTATTTTGGTTGATTTTTTTTTAGATTTTGGAATTTGTTGGAATGGAAAGCTTTGAGATTTCAAATTTGAGTATGGGATTGAAAATTTTGGCAATGGTTGAATGTTTATGGATTTCAAAATAAATGAATGTATTAGTTTAATTGGTTAGAATTATGAATGGAATGTACTTCATATTTATTTTTTCACTATGATTTTAATGTTTTGACTTCTGATTTGCAAGATTAACTCACCTGTCGTTTTTCTTCTAGTTGACCAAATACATAAATTTTATTACAAGAAAGATATGAGTACATAAATGTTTCACCAAAATCTTTAACTTGCTTTGGTTGTGATCTAATTTTGATATGTATATTAACTTCATTGGAAAAATTGTAAAAATAGTTTGATGAAATTTTTTTATGATCATTTCCACCAAGAGACGAGTAAATAAATGTCTAACCAAAATGAGAAGCTTATAATAAAATTATCCACCAATTTCAATCCAAATAATATAACAAAAAATGTCTAATAACTATCAATATAAACACAAATAAAATAATTACAAGAAAAACACTCCAAAAAAGACCTTCAAATAATCCACACTAAAACAAAAATATACTACAAAATAATTCTAAGCAATCTAAATATAAGCAATTCCAACCAACGACCTTTAATTTATTCGAGAGAATTATGACATGTTATATTTGGTTAGCTTCTCATTCTTAGATAGCTTGGAGAGATAAAACATAAGAAATTCCTCATAATTCCCACGGAGAACGACCTTGCATTTTGCATCAATGAATTTGGATATCTTGAAATAGATAGAACCAATCCTCTCCTTCAAAGTTGAAATCATCTTTGTGATCATATGTGAAAACAAAAAACACTATTTTAGCCTAAATTCAATTTCCTCCTCCACATAATATAAAACTGCATAAAACTCAAACACAAAGATTCCATACCATGGAAGTTTAATTTATTTTTTGGTATGGAATCTTTTTGTTTTATTTCTAGGTAGTTTTGTATTACTCAAACACAAAGATTCCATACCATGGAAGTTTAATTTATTTTTTGGTATGGAATCTTTTTGTTTTATTTCTAGGTAGTTTTGTATTACGTGGAGGAGGAAATTGAATTTAGGTTAAAATGGTGTTTTTTGTTTTCACAGAAGAACACAAAGGTGATTTCAACTATGAAAGAGAGGACTAGTTCTATCAAGTTCAAGATAGCCAAACTCATTTGTGCAAAATGCAAGAATGTTCTCCCTATGAATTATGATAAATTGTTTCAAGTTCATCTATCCAGGTTGTACAAGAATGGGAAGCTAACCAAATTTAAGGTCCCATAAGTCTCTCGGATGAACTAAAGGCCATCAATGAAGTTATGGTAAAGCCTAAGAATCCTTCTACTAATGTTAATAAGTTTATTGGCAGGTCCAAGACCAAGGCTGTAGGCCTTGTAAAGTAGGCTTGTAGGCTAGCTAAAAATTCCAAGTCTCTATATGCCAAGACTTTCAAGAAACCTTGCAATGTTTCCGCCAAATTAGTTTCCGAAGGTCCTCGCGGGCTAAAGCCTCTCACCAAGAAAGTTGTTAACTGCATTGGTACTTTCAAGGCTCTTGAGGCCGCCAATGTTAACAAAGCCTAAGCCAAAGTTGAAGCAAGCTCAATTCCAAGGCTAAAACACCCCCCTCCAAGAATGTATAGAAGCCCCATTGATTATCGGGAGAAACATATGGAAATGGCTCCCCGCATACTAAATCCAATCACCACCTTAGCCAAGAAGGAAGTTAACCCAAGAATATTGATACTCCAGAGAAAGAATAGACTCCAACAAATATCCAATGCATTAGAAGGAAACCAAGGTAAAGAAGGATGTCATTCCTACCTCGAAATTGAAAAAATTAAAGTTGAGAGCAGGAAGAGTAAGCAATTCCATTTTTTTTTTTGTTTCATTTCCTAATCGCTTCAATGTTGCTTATGAACAATACACTTTTCTCAGGTATTTTGTGACATTTTCTTCACACTATTTATATTGTTTAGAATTCTTTAGCACAATATTTGTATTTTTAACAATTTAAGAACAACTTTAGTTTGTAGGGTTTGAGGGTCACAATTTAAGAGAACAACTTTAGTGTGTAGGGTTTGAAGGCCTCTTGTGGAGTGTTTCCCTTGTAATTATATTATTTTTGTTTAACGTTCTCATTTTGGTTTACAGTGACACATAAGTTAGACAATCATTGTTATGTTGCTTCAATTGAAATTGATGAATAATTTTATTAAATAAGCTTTTTATTTTGGATGCGTTTTTTTAGTTTTTGGAATTTGTTGGAATAAAAAGCTTTGAGCTTTCAAATTTGACTGTGGAATTGAAAATTTTGACAACTGATGAATGTTTACAATTTCAAAGCAAATTAATCTGTTGTTTAAATGATGAGAATTATGAATGGAATGTACTTCATGTTGATCTTTTAGTTATGATTTTAATGTTTTGACTTCTAATTTGCAAGATTAAGTCACATGTATTTTTGCTTCTAGTTGACCAAGTACATAAATTTCATTTCAAGCAAGATATGAGTACAAAAATGTTTCACCAAATTTTTTAGCTTGGTTTGGTTGTGATCTAAATTTGATATCTATATTATCTTGATTGGGAAAATTGTATAAGCAGTTTGATGACAAAAGATTATGATCATTTGCACCAAGAGACTTGTACATAAATGTTTAGTTTTATTTTTAGTTTTGTGATTTACATTTACATTCTACAAACATATAATAAGAAATATATGCTAATAGACAAGTACATAAAGGTTTGACCAAAATCCTCCATTGGTGCATGTTTTATGTTTGTAGGTCACATATGTATTCTACAGGTTAGACTAATAAATGTATTTGAACAAAGTTGATAACTTGAAATTATAATAAAATGTTATTGTTTGTTTAGAGGAGGAAACATTGTCATGCTCAAAGGATATAGGTTCTGGCTTTGCACTATGAAGAAAAAAGAGATACAGATTCCACTTCCCAAATAATTCTAAAACGTGGAAACGAGAAAGGGGAGCAATATTGCCTTTGTAGAGAAAATGGTTTTCTAGGCTCCAATTAAGTTGATTTTCATCACAATTTGGGTGTTGCTCCCATGCACACCAATGAAACTAGGACCCTATTAGGCCCCCAATTAGCTCGTAAACTTTTTGAATGAGTGGGATCGCATCACTCCACCATTGGCTGAGAGGGGTGATGCCACACCAAATATAACCAACCATTTAAATAGGAATTGCCAAGACACTAATATATGTTCCTTCACTAACACATTAGTCCATGCTTGAGTATAAAGATCTCTAGGTGACATACTTAGCACTCTGGAGTTGGTGCGCATGTGAAATCTAATCAAGATCTATCCATCCAATTTCTCTCACTTGCCCTTTCCCTTAGGCCACCTATGGTGCATGGACTATCGTTAGTGGTGAAAAGCTAGATTTTACCGCAATTGATTTTTACCAAGTCGGCCACATGGAGTACCAACCCTACTTTTCAATCTCTTTCATTGACTGAGTGATAATAGATACGAGCATGCATGTATAAATGTCGAACCCTCGCTGCCTATATAGCTGGAATAGCACCTACTGTGCGTGTTCAGGTAGGTATTTTCAAATGCGAAATGAGTGGAGGAATTGTAAAAACTGAAGAGATAGAGCATTTCTTTACTCTAGTTCAGGAAACACATGCATTATCTATCTATATATGCTGGATCGATATTTTTGCTCCAACGAAAAATAAAATTAGAAACAATTGGTATTGGCACTATCAAAGGCTGGCAATCAATGACATACAACTAACTACATTCATGAAATGGGAGTATATTTTACTGTTCACAAGGTAGTAATAAATATCAATCATAGTTATCAAGTTCAAATTTGGATTCCAATTTGATATGTTAAAATATAAATTCAAATTCAAAATTTTCAATTCTGGAAAAAAATTGCAAATAGACATCACATATATGCTTTCATTCCTCATAACTTCAGGATATATCCGTGCATTCTGATCATTTTCATGCTCACCCACTTTGAAAATTAAATTACTCCTGGTAACTATGAACAATCCAATTATCCAACCACAGAGGGAAGCCCGGAAGCCATGCCCCCTTCTCCGTACTTCATGCAAAGCAGACTCTGTCAAGTTCTTCCTGTGTCCCCGTGATACCCGCTTCATAAATAGGTATTGGAAACTGAGCAGCACTGGATCGAGACTTACCCTCACCAATTCCTCTAGAATTATTAGCATTCGAATCCAGTTATCGAATTTCTATATTTTTTTCTCTCATACGGACGAATTTGGTAACTATGAATATCAATGGGTGAATGCAGTCACTCGCTTCTATTCTTCTATCAGACCGATAGATAGCTGGTTTTGCATCGGTCCTTAATTACACCTACTTCTCCACTTCTAGCCCTTGGAACTGGGTGACTATGGATATTCTTATGTGCTAATAGTGGTTTGGATGTTACTAGAGTGGCTTTGAGGTTACTAAGTACAATAAGTTGGTGTCTGGTATTAACCTGAAGCAGCGACTATCCTTTCACCGACAGAGTACGCTGAAGAAATTCAATCATTTAGTTCTTAACGAGTAAATACCAGGGTCTTTTACTGAAAAGATAAGGACCAAGAATTCAATCACTTCTCCCTTAATTCCTAAGGTGAAGGAATATATGGGTATGGCATGAGGCCTTCGATTGCATGGCTTGCAACAAAAGAAAAAAAAAAAAGCAAAAACCTTTCTTCTCTAACCCTTCTCCATAGTCGACGCACTCCTCCTTATGGAATAAGAGGATGTCGTTCTGCTTTTCCCCAAGGATAGCAATAGAGTAGAGGGGAGTTATTGCTCCTGCCCTCGGTGTACACCGTCCTTAATTGTTGGATCCAATTGTAAGAATTATTATACCTCTTCTGTGCTCTGTAAGGCCGAAGTTAAAGCGGAGAGCGCACAAGAGACTGACTTTCGAAAGTTATCTGTTGGACAATATTAATATTGTCTTGCGATTATTCACAACCACATGTTTTTGATAAAGTGAGAAGTAGAGAAGATGAAATTGAGAAAACAAAAAATGAGCGCAGAGCATGACATGTGACATTGTACAATCACAGTGTACAGTCACATATTGTTGAGCTTAGAGATATATTTAACATTTCCTCTTAAAATCAATAGTTACAAACATCAACATTAATAATGCCCAAGTGTTGTTTTTGAAAATAAAAAATGGATTTTTCTAGTGGATTTGTTAAAATATCTGTGAGTTGATCTGGAGAGCCACAAAATTCACCATTATTGACTAGCTCGCGTATGAAGTGAAAACGAGTGTCAATATGCTTGCTTTTCTTGTGAAACACATGATTTTTGGATAGAGCAATTGATGAGGTGTTGTCATAGAAGATAGGAGTTGGATCATTTTCTGTATGTGACATATGATTCAATATTCTTCTCAACCACACAACTTGACAGGAATATGAGGTATCAGCGACATACTCTTCCTCTACATAAGATATTGATACAATGGACTGCTTCTTTGATGCCCATGAAATAAGGTTCATTCTCAGGTGAAAAACATGTCCTTAGGTGCTTTTCCTGTCATCTATGATTCTTGCAAAATCATTGTCTGCGTAACTAGAGAGATAATTATCATCACACTCAGTGTACCATAACCCAAAATTGAGAGTGTCGGCAACATATCTCAGAATCATTTTCACCATATTCTAGTGAGAATCTTTGGGGGATTCTATGATCCTGGAAACAAGGATGGTTGCATACATAACATCAAGTTTAGTTGTTGTAAGATACAATAAACTGCATACTAAAATTTTGTACAGGGTAGGGTCCATTGTAGGGTCTTCATCTTTCTTTCTCAATTTTGTGCCTAGGGGTATAGGCGTTTTTGTTGGATTGCAGTCTTGCACGTAGAATCTCTTGATGATGTCTCCTCCATACTTTTGCTGACAACCAAAAATTCCTTTGGTTGATTGGTCAACCTCAATCCCCAAGAAATATTTAATGACGCCAAGATCTGTCATCTCAAACTCATATTACATAGCATGTTTAAAACTGGTTAACTCAAGATTTCCGGTATATATCATGTCATCGACATATAAACATACAATCAGAATTTTACCGTGATGATCAGTTTTGGTGTAAAAAATTGGCTCATTTTGTCTTTTGCTGTAACCACTCTTGATCAGGTAAGTGTCAATTCTGTTGTACCAAGCTCTTGGAGCTTGCTTTAAACCATACAAGACTTTCTTCAACCGATACACTTTGGGTGGCTAGTCTTTGACTTCAAATCTAGGTGGTTGGTCAAGATAGACCTCTTGTTCTAAGACACCATTTAGGAAAGGTGACTTGACATCCATCTAGTATACTTTCCATTTGTGTTGAGCTGTTATGGCTAAGAGAGCCCTTAGAGTGTCCAACCTTGCTAATGGAGCAAACGTTTCACCATAATAAGTACCTGATTATTGTGAAAATCCTTTGGCAACAAATCTTGGCTTATGTTTTTCAATCTATCGCTTTTCATTAAGTTTAGTTCTGTAAACCCACTTGACACGACTACTTTTCTTGTGTCTCGGAAGATGAATAAGATCCCATGTCTTATTCTTCTCAATGGAGTCAATCTCTTGGTTCATGTATTGAACCCAATGTAGCTCTTTAGTTGCCTCTTTAAAATATGTAGGTTGGCATGACATTAATGCAAAAAGGTTGTGTTGTTCAATGTCATCCAACTGCTGATGGATTTCTCTAAAACTTCGAGTTCTCTGATTTTGAAGTTCAGAGGTTGAATTTCTGTTCAAAGTTGAGTTATCTTGAGAGATTTTAGATTTTACTTGTACCTGCATCCTTGGAAGGACGGGTTGAGGTATTGACTGTCCTGAATTTTACTTGTACCTTGCATTTTGCATCAATGAATTTGGCTATCTTGAACTATCTAGAACCAATCCTCTCCTTCAAAGTTTAAATCATCTTTGTGATCATCTGTGAAAACAAAAACACTATTTTAGCCTAAATTCAATTTCCTCCTCCACATAATATAAAAATACCTAAAAATAAAACACAAAGATTCCATACCATAGAAGTTTAATTTATTTGTTGGTGTTGAAACAGACCTTGATTTTTTGACCTTAAGGATAATTTTTTTTTGTATCTTTGAGTCTTTGTATTATATAAATTTTTTAAAAGAAAAAAATTTCATCTCCGACGAATTCGAAATACCTTTATGGTTCATTTTTGGATAAAGAATGATTAAAATCTAAACGAACATATGTTCCAAACACTTTTTCAAATGATCTTTTAAATGAACAGTAATGTTAAAACTAAAGAAATGTTAAATTCACATCGGGATATCAGGATTCGAAGTTTTGAAATAACAATGTTCAACACAAATTAAATAGTGAAATCCCGATCCCCGATTTCCCGATACATTAATCCTTAATTAAAAAACATTATTTACTTAAATCATATTTAAAAAGGGTTTAAAACTTTAAGTTAATCTCATCGCAAAATCGGGATTCGCGATTTTGTGAGAACAAAGAAACTTGTCATCGTATTCTCCGATTTCTCGATCCTCGATTTCAGTTAACCCTTAAGCGAGGTTTGAGAATAATCTAATTACTGTTAAGCATGATTAAGAATAAATAATCATATCGGGATATCGAAGTTCGCGGTTTTGTGAGCATCAGTTTTTATGACCTTGGATTTCTCAATTTCTCGATCCCCGATTTCCCGATCTCCGATTTCCTGATTAACGAAATCCCGAAAAAATTAATCTCGATTAATTAAGATAATAAAAGTGTTTTAACTAAATAATACATCGTGATTTCGGCGATCGAGGTTCTTCAATGACTTATTTTCTCGACATCGAAAGTTTCGAAACCCTGATAAGAGTGTTTTCAAATCTAAAACAAGATTAATGCTAATTAATCATTCTTAGAAAAGAGGTTTAAAGTTAAAATTTATGTCAATGATCCTTAATATAGTAATTGTCCAATTTGGTAAGTTTCTATTATATTTATATTGGAAAAGCTCAAGTACGAATATTAAATGCATATATTCGGAGATATCTTTTGCATTTATTTCATAACAGAGGTACAAATCTCGATGATTTTACGGTATATTCGAAATACATTTTAAAACATTTACATTATTATTTCGAAGCTAAATTCTGCTCTGTTACAGGTATTCAAGTGAACACAGAGTTAGTGAACACAGAGCTATGGTGCCCAAAAAAGCTTCAAAGAAAACTGAAGAGCAACCGGAAGGCGATATTATTTCAGATACTACTGCAGCTGGGGTAGTACATTCTGTCAAATCATGGGCTACAGTTGCAGAAAAAATGGAGGATGAACTCAAATATGCGAATAATGGTGCGGACAATCATCTCCGAGATATCGCCGAGACTGGGCTACATAAGGTCGCCGCATGCCCGAGACTTGTTTCATATACTGATATGATCACCTGGGCACTGGATAAAGTGGATGTTCCAACCAGAAGTATTCTAAATGAGAAAGGAGCTGATGTCGGCTCATTCAGGCCCAAACATATCCAAGTAATGTATAAGCTCTCACCTAATTATAAGCACACTTTTAATTCTGAGTTTGTAGCTGCATTTCAACAAAAAGAGTGTGTGGAAGGTGGCCAAACATACCCTGACATGATAAGAGGATGGGCCAGAGATGAAAACAAGTTTAGGGCTAATGAACAGAGAATTTATGCCACAGCTTCCCTAAATGAATATATGGTGTATTTAGCAATGATGTTGTGTAGACTTTTTGGGAGAAAGGATCATTTTCATTTTAATGCAGACTTGACACCTTTCTTAGAAGAAGTTTCAGAAGGGCTCAGCTTCAATTGGCATAAAATTTTATCAGACAACATCACCTCAGAGGTTATGAATTACAAAACAGCTAGGTCAAAGGGACAAACAATGTCGTTTTATATGTCATCTTATATAATGGATGCCATTTGCTTGATGACTCCTTTCCCATTAATGAATTGGAGTTGGAATGCCTCTTGTCCAGAACCTATCCATAAGTACCATTCCGCTCTTTGGGAAGAAAATGCCAAAAATAATTTTTATGAAGTGTGTCACTATGTAATTATTCCACTACACAAAATGTTCTTTGGATGTGAACCTCCTCATATTTCACATACCATTACAGAAAACCTCAAATCAGTTGCTGACTGGTTCATTGAAGAAAATTTTTCTTATGTGAGAGTTTATGGCTGTTCTATTCCGCCTCATGCACTACCCAAAATTTTACCAGATAGGTTAATATGCAGAGAAGTGGCTTATCAGTTGATAAATGGTGGTATTGGGCTAGAATTAAAATCTCAACAGAAGAAGGCATGGCCATCTTTTCCGGTTTATCTGGGGAAATTTGTTTTATTAAACATAGGTCATTCTAAGGCAAAAACCGAATCATTGAGTGAAGTGAAATTAGTGGATATAGAACACAGGAAACATGACTCATATCAAATAATCAATCGGCATGTCACACAGTGTGGGTTGAAACCATATGAACATGAAATTTCATTTTATGATGATATTTTTAGAAATGATAAGTCTTATGAGGAAGTTCAGAGTAGAGTGCAAGCCTTGTCACCTGATGCATAGATGGGGTTTGCATCTTTTTAAAGAAATAGATGATAGTGTCTACCAAAGATTTTGCAAGGCGAAGTGCCCACATCAGCGCAAGTGCCAGAAACAATTCCTCCAGGTTTTGAAACCATTATTCAGTATGATATAAGTGAAAGATAAATTGAAAGATTCTGAGATTCCTCCTCAGAATACAAAAAGTTTGCAGATTAAAGAAACACAAACAAAAAAAGGAAAAGGAGCAGAAACAAGCACAATAAACCTCGATGATGTTCCAGAAACTGTTGGGGGAATAGCTTCACAAGAACTTGGGAGTCCCATTACAGCATTAACCCCAATACAGGCTACTTTCGGAACCCCTCACGAAGGAGTTCTATACGTAAGTGACTTAGAGCCAATCAGCAGAGATGATATCCCTTCATCAGATTATTTCTTCAGTAAAAAGAGGAGAGCTATCTTGAAATAGGAATTACATCCTGTAGGTGAAAGAATGATAAAAAAACATAAGATTATCATTGATGGAAAGAAGTTAAAAGAAGGAGAATTTGCTATAGAGCTAGCAGGAACTATGGGTGCAATAGCATCTGGCAATATGTATTCTGTAGGAAATCTAACTACTATGTTAGAACAAAAGGATCAGGAGATAATGCAGCTGCAGAACAGGTTAAAAGAAAATGAAAAAATTATCGGCTGGGGAATACAAAAGGGTCTTGAGCAAGCTAGACTCAAAGACATCCAAGAAATCCAAAAGTTAAATGGAAATTTGGATGAGGCAAAAAATATGATACAGGTTACTCAAGAACAAGTGCAAAAGTTGGGTAAAGAAAATAAATCTCTGCAAGATAAAATCATTTCAATTACTAATCAATTGATTGAAATGGAACATTTCAAGATTAAAGCTTATGAGATATATACAAATATCAAGGGGGAACAACATAAGATATTTTGCAATCTGGAAGTTATCCAGAATTATTTTCAAGAATCTAAGAGGTCTATGGAAAAGGTAGTGCAAATGGAAAGAGAAGCAAAAGCAGCCAGAAATTCTTTCCAAAAGATAATAACTTCTTTACTAAAAGAAGAAGGTGAAAAATCACAGAAGTTATCTATTTCAGAGTAGTTGAAAGGGGATGTAATGATAAAGGTTTGGGAAACAAAATTGGAAGGATATAAAAGAATAAAAAAAGGAGTCATTGAAGATTGTCAAAAGATCTTCGATTCTATTGAAAAAGATTCATTACAGATCGGGACATATGGCTTTTCCGAGTCGTTAGGAGAGATTAACATAAACAGGCATCAACTAAAAATAAAAGAAGAACTTGAAGAAAAGAAAGCGAAAATCTCAAATATCAAAGCAGTCAACATTTCAGAGATCGAGAAGTGGATGATGGCTTCAAGTTCGAAACTGGAGAAAGTTAAATTCACTGAGAAAACAATAGGAAGCCAGTTGTCAGGCCTACAAAGAAATTTCTTCTCATTTGAAGCAAATGAAGTACCAGAGGCTCCTAGAGTATTGGTAAAAATTTTAGAGAAATATGTTCAAGATATTGAAGCAGATAAAGAAAGTTCTTCAACTCAAAGTTAAAACTTTGTAAATATTTCTATTTTTAGAATTTTGAAATAAATTGTAAACGGTTGACATTAGTTTATGCAACCGAAATATTAGGAGGTTGGTTAGTTACCAACGGAAGATTTTGATGGAAATGTATAAATATAGTTTCAAGAGGCTGAAACAGGGCTTCAAAATTTTTGGAAAAAGCCAATTTTTGTACTATCAGCTTTGAAGTTTTTCGGGATATAAATCGCAACAAGATTCTGAATCCTACAATTTCGTGACTATGTTTCTTCCCCTGTCTATTATCATTTGTTAAATCTTCTTCTTAAAGTGTGTTTCTAGCAAATAAATCAATTTGATATTATAGGCATTGTTGTTTATTGTTTCAGATTGGTTTGGATGTTGAATGTATTACAGTTTTTCCTCTGAGATTACTTTAGTAATCTTAAGACCTGTAATCCTTATGTTCCTTAATATTTATTTTGTTATAAATCATGTTTCTCTTTCATTACTGTTAATCGAAATATAAGATTCTTCCAGATAAAAGCCTTGTATTTCTGTTTGTTGTGTTTCATTGTCTACAATTTCAAAATTGTCACTAAATCAGGAAACAACCTTGATTGTGCCTTTATATTATTGTTTTAGATTTTAAAGTTGTTTCATTAATATCTTTTCTGAGAGTCTGAAGCAACCAACCTATAAAAAACCCCTTTTATAAACAATTTAAAACCCTACCACCCATGACAGTTCCTAACGGCAGACAACCTAACGTAGAACCCTGTCTACAGGATCAAACTAGCATTGCTTTAAACCTATTTAACATTATCTTACAAACTGCAAAAAATAGGACTGAGTTAGAAAGATTGTGGGCTGCAATCGAACGTGACATAAGCATCCAGGAACAACAAGACGCAAGACAGAGACAGTTGAGAAACTGAATCTGATCTAGTCTTTCTTTGTTTCTTTGTTTGAAAAGTATTATCATAAAGATCTTTATTCGGATTCCTTGATGGTGTGTTTTATAGCCTTAAAACACAAATTCAGGAACAACAGTTGGTATGGAATCTCTCTTTTTTATTTCTAAGTAGTTTTGTATTAAGAGGAGGAGGAAATTGAATTTAGGCTAAAATGGTGTTTTTTGTTTTTAGAGATGAACATAGAGGTGATTTCAACTATGAAGGCGAGGACTAGTTCTATCAAGTTCATGATAGCGAAACTCATCTATGCAAAATGGAGGGATGTTCTCGCTACGAATTATGAGAAATTGTTTCTAGTTCACCTATGCAGGTTGTCCAAGAATGGGAAGCTAACCAAATTTAAGGTCTCATAAATCTTTTGGATGAACTAAAGGCCATTAGTGAAGCTACGATAAATCCTAAGAAGCCTTCTACTGTTGTGAAGAAGTTTATTGGCAGGCCCAAGTTCAAGGTTGTAGGCATTGTAAAGTAGGTTGGTAGGCCAGCTAAAAATTCCAAGTCTCCATATGCCAAGACACTCAAGGATTCTTGCAATGTTTCTGCCAAATTGGCTTCTCAATGTCTTGTCAAGATGAAGCCTGTCACCAAGAAAGTTGCTAACTCCACTGCTACTTCCAGGGCTCCTGAGGCCGCCAAAGTTAGCAAAGCCTAAGGTAAAGTTGAAGCCCACTTACAAGGCTAAAACACCCCCTGCCAAGAAGGTGGATAAGCCCCATTGATTATCTAGAGAAACGTATGGCAATGGCTCCCCCATACTAAATCCGGTTAGCACCCTAGGCAAGAAGGAAGTTACCCAAAGAATGTTCCTAATACAAAGAAAGAATAAACTCCAACGAAAGATCCAATGCATTAGAAGGAAACCAATGTAAAGAAGGATGACATTCCTACCACAAAATTGAAAAAAATGAAGTTGAGAGCATGAAGAGTAAGAAATTACATTTTTATTTCTTTCATTTTCTAATCGCTTCGATGTTGTTTATGAACACCACACTTTTCTCAGGTATTTTATGAAATTTTGTTTAGGGTGTCTATATTGTTCAGAATTATTTTGCATGATATTTGTATTTTTAACAATTTAAGAACTTTAGTGTGTAGGGTTTGAGGGTCACAATTTAAGAAAACAACTTTAGTGTGTAGGGTATGAAGGCATGTTTGGGAGCGTTTCCTTGTAATTATATTATTCATGTTTACGTTGATAGATAATAGATATTTCTTGTTATATTATTTGGATTGAAATTGATGGATAATTTTATTATAATATTCTCATTTTGGTTTACAGTGATACATAAATTAGACAATCATTATTATGTTGTTTCAATTGAATTGATGGATAATTTTATTAAATAAGCTTCTTATTTTGGTTGAATTTTTTTTTAGTTTTTGGAATGAAAATCTTTGAGCTTTCAAATTTGAGTATGGGATTGAAAATTTTGGCAATGGTTGAATGTTTACTGATTTCAAAATGTTTTGACTTCTGATTTGCAAGATCAACTCGCTTGCGTTTTTGCTTCTAGTTGACCAAATACATAAATTTTATTACAAGAAAGATATGAGTACATAAATGTTTCACCAAAATCTTTAACTTTCTTTTCTTGTGATTTAATTTTGATATGTATATTATCTTGATTGGAAAAAATGTAAAAGTAGTTTGATGACAAAAGATTATGATCATCTCCATCGAGAGATGAATACATAAATGTCTGACCAAAATGAGAAGATTATAATAAAATTATCCATCAATTTCAATCCAAATAATATAACAAGAAATGTGTAATAACTATCAATATAAACACTAAGATAATTACAAGGAAAACACTCCACAAAAGACCTTCAAATAGTCCACACTAAAACAAAAATATCGCACAAAATAATTCCAAGTAATCTAAATATAAGCAATTCCAAGCAAATACCTTTAATTTATTGGAGATAAATCTTTGCTTACCTTCCCATTCTTAGATAGCTCGGAGAGATAAAACATAAGCAATTCCTCATAATTCTTAGGGAGAACGACCTTGCATTTTGCATAAATGAATTTGGCTATCTTGAACTAGATAAAACCAGTCTTCTCCTTCAGAGTTGAAATCATCTTTGTGATCATCTGTGAAAACAAAAAACACTATTTTAGCCTAAATTCAATTTCCTCCTCCACATAATATAAAACTACCTAAAAATGAAACACAAAGATTCCATACCATAGAAGTTTAATTTATATTTTGGTATGGAATCTTTGTGTTGTGTTTTATTTCTAGGTAGTTTTGTATTACCTGGAGGAGGAAATTGAATCTAGGCTAAAATGGTGTTTTTTGTTTTCAAAGATGAACACAGAGGTGATTTCAACTATGAACGAGATGACTAGTTCTATCGAGTTCAAGATAGAGGTGATTTCAACTATGAACGAGAAGACTAGTTCTATCAAGTTCAAGATAGCCAAACTCATCTGTGAAAAATGCAAGAATGTTCTCCCTATGAATTATGAGAAATTGTTTCTAGTTCATCTATGCAGGTTGTACAAGAATGGGAAGCTAACCAAATTTAAGGTCTCATAAATCTCTCGGATGAACTAAAGGCCATCATTGAAGCTATTGTAAAGTCTATGAATCCTTCTACTTCTCTTAATAATTTTATTGGCAGGCCCAAGACCTTCGCTGTAGGTCTTGTAAAGTAGGCTCGTAGGCTAGCTAAAAATTCCAAGTCTCTATATGCCAAGACTCTCAAGGAACCTTGCAATGTTTCCACCAAATTGGCTTCTGAAGGTCTTGTGGAGGGTTTCCCTTGTAATTATATTATTTTTGTTTAAGATTCTCATTTTGGTTTACAGCGACACATAAATTAGATAATCATTGTTATGTTGTTTCAATTGAAATTGATGGATAATTTTATTAAATAAGCTTCTTATTTTGGATGCATTTTTTTAGTTTTTGGAATTTGTTGGAATGAAAAGCTTTGAGCTTTCAAATTTGAGTGTGGAATTGAAATTTTTAGCAATGGTTGAATGTTTACAGATTTCAAACCAAATTAATCTATTGTTTAAATGATGAGAATTATGAATGGAATGTACCTCATGTTGATCTTTTAGGTATGATTTTAATGTTTTGACTTCTAATTTGCAAGATTAAGTCACATGTATTTTTTCTTCTAGTTGACCAACTACATAAATTTCATTTCAAGCAAGATATGAGTAGATAAATGTTTCACCAAATTTTTTAGCTTGGTTTGGTTGTGATCTAATTTTGATATCTATATTATCTTGATTGGAAAAATTGTATAAGTAGTTTGATGACAAAAGATTATGATCATTTGCACCAAAAGACTAGTACATAAATGTTTCACCAAAATCTTGGATTGGTATCAGTTTTAGTTTTGTTTCTATTTTTACGATTTACATGTACAATCTACAAACATATAATAAGAAATATATGCTAATAGACAAGTACATAAATGTTTGACCAAAATCCTCCATTGGTGCATGTTTTGTGTTTATAGATCACATATGTATTCTATAGGTTACACTAATAAATGTATTTGAATAGATTTGATAACTTGAAATTATAATAAAATGTTATTATTTTTTCAGAGGAGGAAACATTATCATGAAATTATAATAAAATGTTATTATTTGTTCAGAGGAGGAAACATTGTCATGCTCAAAGGAAACAGGTTCTGGCTTTGCATTGTCAAGAAAAAAGAGATACAGATTCCACTTACCAAATAATTCTAAAACGTGGAAGCCAGAAAGGGGAGAACTATAGAGAAAATGGTTTTCTAGGCTACAATTAAGTTGATTTTCATCACAATTTGGGTGTTGCTCCCATACACACCAATGAAACTAGGACCCTGTTAGGCCACCAATTAACTCGTAAACTTTTTGAATGAGTGGGATCGCATCACTCCTCCATTGACTGAGCGGGGTGATGCCACACCAAATAGAACCAACCACTTAAATAGGAATTGCCAGAACCCTAATATATGTTCCTTCACTAACACATCCTTAGCACTCTGGAGTTGGTGCGCATGTGAAATCTAATCAAGATCTAACCATCCAATTTCTCTCACTTGCTCTTTCCCTTAGGCCACCTATGGTGCATGGACTCTCGTTAGTGGTGAAAAGCTAGATTTTAGCGCAATTGATTTTTACCAAGTCGGCCACCTATGGTGCATGGACTATCGTTAGTGGTGAAAAGCTAGATTTTACCGCAATTGATTTTTACCAAGTCAGCCACATGGAGTACCAACTCTACTTTTCAATCTCTTTCATTGACTGAGTGATAATAGATACGAGCTTGAATGTATAAATGTCGAACCCTCGCTGCCTATATAGCACCTACTGTGCGTGTTCGGGTAGGTATTTTCAAATGCGAAATGAGTGGAGGAATTGTAAAAACTGAAGAGATAGGGCATTTCTTTACTCTAGTTCAAGAAACACATGCATTATCTATGTATATTTGCTGGCTCGATATTTTTGCTCCAACGAAAAATAGAATTAAAAACAATTGGTATTGGCACTATCAAAGACTGGCAATCAATGACATACAACTAACTACATTCATGAAATGGGAGTATATTTTACTGTTCACAAGGTAGTATTAAATATCAATCATAGTTATCAAGTTCAAATTTGGATTCCAATTTGATATGATAAGATATAAATTCAAATTCAAAATTTTCAATTCTGAAAAAAAATTGCAAATAGACATCACATATATACTTTCATTGCTCATAACTTCAGGATATATCCGTGCATTCTGATCATTTTCATGCTCACCCACTTTCAAAATTAAATTACTCCCGCTAACTATAAACAATCCAATTATCCAACCACAGAGGGAAACCCGGAAGCCTTGCCCCCTTCTCCGTACTTCATGCAAAGCAGACTCTGTCAAGTTCTTCCTGTGTATTGGAAACTGAGCAGATTTGGATCGCGACTTACCCTCACGAATTTATATAGAATTATTAGCATTCGAATTCAATTATCGAATTTCCATATTTTTTTCTCCAATACAGACGAATTTGGTAACTATGAACACATTACATTATTAATATGAACATTTACAATTGTACAATATAGTTATAGTTATCATAATATAAGAAGTTACAAATTCTAAACTAACTAATTAACTAATTATAATTATATAAAAATGTAATTATTTTCTTTAACATGAATTCTTGTGAAACCCAAAAATATCAAAATTCAAAAATCTGTAAAAATATGCACATGATGCTCTAAGAGATAAAACTAAAACCTCAAACCAAACCTTGAGAATAATATCCATGGCTCCTACAGAATCATCATGGGGGAAAAGGTATCCATCAAGTCGACATGAACGACAGTCAATTCCCTCTTCCTTGATCGTTTTCTCTACAATGTCGATGGCCTTTCTTGTGGCTATCAGCAACAAGTTTGTCTATTTCAAAACCATGGTCATTCTTTATTATATAGTAGAATTCATCTAGCCATAGCATAATATGAGTCGTGGTCTTCGTAGCCTGGCCATTTCCTTCGCATCAATAATATTTGGAATATTAACATAGAAAATGTATAATCATAACAAATGTTGAAAAACAAAAATCTAAACACACCTCCAGTATTAGGTTCGAGGACCATCACACTTTTGCCTTTTGTAACAAGGTTGTAACCCACACCTAATCCTAGTATACTATCGCCGACTACGAGGACATAAACACTTTCATCTCTGTCAATTTTAGGGAATTTCAGCGTCAAATCATGTTGATCCCAAACAAAGTGCTTAGTGACCACCTTAGTCCAGGTATACCGCGAGCATGAGCTCTGAGCTCCTTTTCTTTCTCGTTTGTTGATCCTCCCACCATTGATGTGAAACTTGTTTTGCTGATAAAAATTCCGTGCTTAGTTATCACAGCTTTGAATAAGTGTAATATGATGACTAAAGAAATGTTCTTCTTCTTTTTTGGCTAAGAGTATGGAATTAAATGCATGTATATGTTGGCTAAGAGTATGGAATTAAATGCATGTATATGTTGGAATATGACAATTAAGTATCTAATTGTGGTTAAAGTGGTTTATGATTTCTTCAACAATATTTTATTGTTGGATTTAGTTAAAACTAATCAGAAAAAGAGGGGTAGAAATTAATGTAATCAATTTTGTATAATTGAAGGAAAGGTTGTATAAATATGTATAATTGAAAGGCAGATTGTGAGCTGGTCTTCAAGCTCTTTCCTGGATTGTCCCATAACCTATGGCTAGTATATAATCTCTTGGTTCTTTCTTCTAATATAATGATACTTCCATTGTCCCATGAATGTTTCCCTCGTAAAGTGAAGGAAAGTTTTACCACGTAAATCTGTGTTCTCCTGTGTGCATGCTGTTGTATTGTTGAAATAAGATTCCGCTGCACAACAAGTAGTATCACAGCAGGTCTCATTCTTGCTGGAGGAGACTTGTTGTGACGCTTACAGAAAAAAAAATGCCCATGTGATGACAATCGATGACTACGAAGATGTGCCCGAGAACGATGAGAAGTCGTTGAAGAAAGTCGCGGCGAATCAGCCGATTAGTGTTTCCATCGAAGCTATCAGGAGGGCATTCCAGTTTTATGAATTTGGCGTGTTCACTAGCACCTGCGGAACTCAGCTGGACCACTGTATGACTCTGGTGGGATATGGCCTAGAGTCCGGCACAGACTACTGGATTGTGAAGAATTCTTGGGGAAAGAGATGGTGAGAGAAGGGTTTCATCAGACTGCAGAAGAACATTTAAGGGGTTTTCGACTGGTATGTGCGGTATTGCGATGGAGGCATTGTACCCTGTAAAGAAGAGTGTCAACCCCCCAAACCCCTGTCCTCCTCCTCCATCCCGTGTGGAGCCTCATACCGTGTGTGATAACTACTATTCCTGCCCGAAAAGCTACACCTGTTGCTTCATGTATGACTTTGGGGGCTATTTTTATGCACGGTTTTGTTTCCCTCTCAACTTTGCCACATGCTGCAACGATCACTACAGCTGTTGCTCGAACGATCATCTTGTTTGCGATCTTGATGCACAAACATGCCTCTCGGTGGTGCCAGTGGCGGTGATAGCCGCGGAGCTGGTATTGCAGGTTGTAACAGCTCACGGAGGCGTGAAGTCTTTGTTCCGTTTACAGAGATCAAGCCACCACTATAACACCCGAGGATCGAAGCTCGCGGAGGTGTGAATTTGACCAGTCCGCGCGTGAGGAGAGGTTACGTGTGTTCATGATGTCTTATTGTCTTGGAGGCAGTTACGCTGATAATTATGTGTGGTTTTCTGATCGGGATTACCATTGTGCGCTGCTATATAGGTAATTCTCACAATGCAACTCAAAGAATATGTGAAATGAGGATGGGTTGAGAAAGGTTGTGTCATTCAATTTACTGAATACATATGCAATTCGGTACGAAATTACAAGATCATGATAGTTTTGAATATGGAAGTATTGCCGGGATGAAAAGTATGCCGAGCGGGTTGGGATAGGAGCTTCGGTCTTTACCTCCCCATCGTTCTGGAATATCCTGCCGCTGATGTGCTTGAGTTCACTGGAGTTTCTACAAGGGAGAAGAAGTGGTAGTGCGTGGAGGAATGTGTGAGACAAGAGATTGGAAGTCCGTCATTATTTGAAGCTGAACCGCAGTGTGCATAAAACAAGGTAAAAGGAAGATGAGAGAGCCCACATCTAAGAAGTTTAATCCGCCAGTTATGAATAGGAAAAGAGGAGTGAATTAATAAATACTTGAAGCATAGGGATATTTGGTTTAAATAATTCATATATGCTTTAATTTCCCTTCCTATTTAGTTTTTAAAAATGAGTTTTGGACGTTTACCATATGCCTTTGTTTTTTAAATAATATTTATTTAAAACAATTCCAAGAGGCACACGTTGGAGTTTAGTGCATACCTTGGGGTTATAAAAAATAAATCCTTTATTGTTAAAAGCTTCGTTTTATAAGCTTTGCACTTGCTTGTGATGATGGCATGGAAAAGCAAGAGATGCTGGTTCTGAAATGGCATTGGATTAACATTAAAATCATTGTCACAAATGAATTATTTTTTATTTATTTTTGGAGTTGTAAGCAATTATATGTAAATGGGTATATGTCTATAAGATTTAGAAAGGCATGCTTACCCTTGGTGAATCACTCACAAAGTCTAGATGTAGGCCTAGGTGATAGGAGGGTATTTGTCTCATGAGATTACATGTAATATAACCTAATTTAAAGGCTTGGTGGAATTCCATTGTAAATGGACTTGGAGGTAATTGGCAAACTCTTACTTGGCTCTGGATTTGGTAAAGTGAATGTTCATGTTAGGTGGAGTGTTGAGACTCTATTGTAAGGTTCCCGGAGATGAGCATTGAAGGCTCATTTGAAAATCTTGGCTAGATTCGGCTAAGGTTTTCGAATGTTATATTCGAGGTTGAACATTGAAGGTGTTCAGGATCACAAAAGAAGATTTGTTTTCAAGATTAGTAATTCATTGTCTGGTCTGGAAAGCACATCTAGGAAATTGGTACAAGAAGTTGATTCCTTCATGGCGAGCCAAGTTTTGCAAGAAGTGATTGTAACCATTGTGTTTATGGTACTCACTATCTTCGTGTTTACATTGTTGACATGCATGGTTAAGATCAACAGGTTGGTTGAGTTGACTTGGACGTTTGAGATGAAGGATCTGGGAGCACCAAAACAATATTGAGCATAGAAATTCACAGAGACGGTATTGATGGTAAGTTTTGGGTTATCACAACTTCAGTACATGGTAACAATACTCAAGAAATTCAATATGAATGATGTGAAATTGGTAAAATATTTTTTGGCTTTCCATTATAAGTTTTCTTCAGGTTTCTGTCCAAGTGATGAAGAAGAAAAGGGTTATATGTCTTGTGTATAGTGTGCTAGTAGAAAGATTGATGATTGCGATGAAAGTATGAGATACGTTGGTGTTGTGAGTGGTCACATGACAAATCGAGGTCGAGCATTGAAATGGGTGCTTCGATTTTGGAAGCACTATTATCACCTATCTTTATCTTGCAAGAAGGGGATGAATGGACAATGGCATGGTATCGGATAAATTTATTTTCAAGGAAGATATTGTTGGAATATGACAACCAATTAACCAATTGTGCTTAAAGTGGTTCATGACTTCCTCAACAATATTCTATTGTTGGATTTAGTTAAAACTAATCAACAAAACAAGAGGGAACCATTTAATGTAATTAGTTTTGTATAACTGAAGGAGAGGTTGTATAAATGTGTATTCCTGAGAGTTACATTGTGAGCAGGGGCTTCAATCCCTCTCGTGAGTTGTCTGGTAGCCTATGGCTAGTTTGTAATATCGTGGTTCTTTCTTCTAATAGAATGATGTTGCCATTGCCCCATGGATGTTTCCCTCATAATGTGAAAGAGGGTTTTACTAGGTAAATTTGTGTTCTCTTGTGTGCATGCTTGTCTTGTTTCTCCACTACAAAATAGTATAGACCTTTCATATTTTAAAAATATGTCAAATAACTTACTAACTTCTTAATATACCAGATTTAATAAATTCATATTATATCAGATGTCAAATTGACATGGGAGATATACTAAGAAATTTTCTTGGCATGAATATCCTCTCCGAACAGATATTTGAGAACTAAGGACTTAGTTTATAGAGGTATAGATACATAATGAGGACTTAGTTAGAGAGGTATAAATAGATACACTATCCTTCGAAAAATATTTTTAAATATTCAAACACTCTGTCAAGAGAGGAATTTTTCAAGAGGGGTCAACCTTTGTGCTATTAGCCTCCATTCGAGCTACTTATCCTGAGATTGGGGCTCAACTTTGGGTTCATCCGATGCATTTTTTTGAAAGATGGAAAACCATTTTCCGCTACAAGTTCCAAATGGTAAAGAAAGTTCATGCGGTGGTGTAATATTCGATGATTTTTTTGTATTTTTCCTACTAGGTGCAAGAAATGATCATCCTCGTGTCCTAAATGTGAGGTTTTCACTTAAAAATTAGCATAAATGGTAAAGAAATTCCATGTAATGGTGTAATTCGTGATGAGAATTTTCCCATATGTTCGCATCAGTGCATGAATTTTCCTAAGAATGACACATGCACCACCATTACAATCATTCAAACATACACCATCACAAAATAAGTGGTTGCAAAGATATCATTCCACCCTATAGGCTATTCACAAGAAGCACAACCACCTTTAATTGCTTCAATATATTGAACAAAGGAATAGGACCATTTACCCAATGTTACAAGAATGGGATAAACTATGCGAAACAAACACATAGTGAGGCTATGCTCACTTATGTATTCTTCAATGAAGAGGGATTACATCCTTATATAGGAAAAGACTCGACCGAGTCGGTTATATGAAAACCAAAGACAACTAGACTCTTAAATAAGAACTGACTCTTAACACACCTACAACTGGCTCTCACAACTCGTGCTTACTCCATTATTTCCAAGTCTCCCCCTTAATGGAGAATGGATTGACTTCTGATGTAGGAGCATCGCTAGCAGCAAGCGAGCATGGGACAAACACCATTTCATTTTTGGCACATGTTGAAAATGTTTGAATCGTTTTGAAAGTTTGGATGCAAAACATTAATGTAATAGTTAAGAGGAAGGACACTTAGATATTGTAAACAGATCTTGAGCGGTTGCTCTCATCTATAGTAGGTGTAGAGGCATTTATAGGCAATTAATGTAAGTAGGTAGATTTAAATGTAGATTAGACAGTTTAGAGCGTAGGAGGGAAAACCAACTATAGACACCCTCATCTTCTATCATTGTAACATTATCAAGAAGGAATAGAGCATAGAGGAGAAAAATAAGTAGAGAGTTGTGTAAAAGAACCCATGTACAAAAGTTCTGAGATTAATATATGAAGCTTTGATTCAGACTCATGGTGTTCAAATACTTCCTTTGTATACATGTTGAATGTTATGCTCGTGGTTGTTTTACTCTTTCTATTGTACATTTTCTTTTATGCTATGTATGTATGATTTCATGTTAAGTATTTGAAGTTTGAGAGAGTAAGGGTATGAGTTTCAATTGTTTCTCTATATGAGCAAGAGTTCATGCAAGGAGTGCAGTGAAACGTTCGCAAGGACTGCGTCGACGGGTTTAGAGTTCACCTCTGAAAGTTGAGGAGGGATATCGTTGTTCTCATCATCCGCAGAAGTAAAAGTCAAGCACAAAATTCATGCAAGGTGTGAGAAGGCTGGTTGGAAGTTCAGAACTTGTCAACCAAGGAGAGGGTTAAAGACTATTGTCGCAAGGAGTTGCACACAGTCAAACGATTCAAATACTTAGACGTATTTGAAGAGTGTCGCAAGGAGTGCATGCAGAAATCTCATAGGATATTTGAGTTAGTGAAAGGAAGCTCAAGAGAATTAGCGTCTTCAAGGTGTGAAGAGCAGAAGAGGGGTTTTGGTCATCGTCCAGAGACCAAGTCATAGTGAGGAGGATTACTCAGGTGACACAGAGCATAAGTTATTTGAGGAAGAGTTTGGACAATCAAAATTCTTCGAGGAGGAATCTCGAAACACCGGGGATCATTGGATCTGCAGAAGTTGCGAGAGGGATAATGGTTAGGACAGAGCCATCATTTGGATAGCCTAAATAAACCGCAATCGTTCATCAAGATTTTCGGGGCCATTAGATTTTTTTGGAGTTTCGGACTTCGTAAGTTCGAGTTGCAAGTTTGGGTCTTGACACATCAAGTACCCAAAGTCCGAAAGGATTCTCGTTAGGGTAGAGTGGAAAAGTCGACAAGTTCAAGTTTTCGAAACTTTGGAGTTCGGGGTTCTGGAAGTCTCGAGGGAGAGAGATCGAGATACAGCAGAGGAGAAAACCCAAAACAAAGGGGAGGCAACACGTGGAAGGATAGCAGGCTTCTGGTCGAGGTTTGTGGAAAACAACAAGGAGAAGTACCATTTCGGTATTTCGAAACTTCAAGGATCGGAAGGTGGAGAGGACAAAGAATTCAAGTGTTAGGATATTGAGTTCTCGGTACATGAAATTGCGCTGACCATTGGATCAAGGGAGAGTTCACAACGGTTGATCTCCTTGGAAGCAGAACCTTAGAGTTTTGGAATTTCAGGATTCAGAACTTTGGGAATCCCAAGGGTATAGTAAAAGCGCATTTCGGTGGTTGAAACCCTGAAATTGCGAAGAGAAAAGGGAGACTGGGACATCTGTATTTCGGCAGATCGGGAATCAGAAATTCGGGATTCAAGGGGAAGAGTTGCATGACATCACAACTCTCGAATTCGCGAAATCCTAAAAGCCAAAATTGACATTAGGAAGACCAAGTGATTGAATATTTCGGGTTTCAGAGGTCAGAGAGGTAAGGTGCTTGACCATAGGATTCGTGAATTTGCAAAGTCTGATATCTCGAAATAAGAGAGAAATTTTCTGAAGGTGTTGTTGTGGGTAGATTTCCCAAAAGGTAAATAGAGGTACCAGTCGAGCTCTCGGGCCGAAAGGAAAAGATCCTGTGCGGATACCGACCTGCGGGTATGGGGAGGGGTCTGCACCATGTAATATCAAAGCCCTTCTCTATTTGTATATTTCATATAGAGGGAGAAAGAAATATTTACAATCCTTCCGTCAAGAAGAAGAAATAGATAAACACCCAATCCACAAGAGGAAGGGGAAATGTCAAGAAGGGGTAAGCAATTGCTTGATCCACCAAGGGCAAGAGATGTGCGTGAATTACGTGCTAGGATGGATGCTATGGAAATAGCGCAGAGGCATGCAACTGGTGCTGGGGATCTCAGTGATTCTGATAGTGAAAATTAAGTCAAACATGAAGGAGAAGAAGATGCAGCCAAAGATGCACCAAATGAATGCCTACTTAGGGTTGTTGCAAGGATGGGTGTGAGGGAAAAAATGGACATTCCAATATATGAAGGAAACCTAGATGTTGAAGAGCTTTTAGATTGGATTAGAGCTCTTGACACGTATTTTGACTATGAAGAGGTCAAGAGACAGGTCCAAGACTTAATGGACAAGGGATTGGTTAGAGAAAGCTTGAGTCCATGTGTTGTCCCAACAATGCTCAGTCCAAAGAAAGATGGAGGCTAGAGAATGTGTACAGACTCAAGGGAAATTAAAAAGATTACAATCAGGTATAGATTTCCATTGCCAAGGATGGATGATTTCATGGATTGCTTGAGTGGAGATTTTTTTTTTTCAAAGATTGATTTGAAAAGTGGATATCATCAAATCTGAATGAGAGAAGGTGATGAATGGAAGACATCATTCAAGACAAATGAAGGGCTATATGAATGGCTTGTTATGCCATTTGGCTTAACAAACGCGCCTAGTACTTTCATGAGGTTGATGAATGAAGTCTTGAAGGATTTCATTGGAAAATTTGTCATTGTGTACCTTGACAACATACTGATTTTCAGTAGAACAGAAACAGAGCACTTGAAGCATTTGGCTAAAGTGATGAAAAGATTACAACAAGAAAAGTTGCTGACAAATATGAAGAAATCTTCATTCATGAAGACAGAGCTCATTTATTTGGGGTTTGTTATTTCTACAGATAAGTTGAAGATGGATCCAGATAAAGTGGAGGTGATTAAGAATTGGCCATCGCCAAAGAGTATCTTTGCAATTCGAAGTTTTCATGGATTGGCTAGTTTCTACAAAAAAATCATCAGGAATTTCAGTGGAATTAACACATTGATGATGGACACAGTGAAGAAAAGACATAAATCTTTTCAATGGACAAAAGAAGCAGAGAAAAGATTCAATTTATTAAAGGAAAAGACTACTGAACATCCAATTCTAGTGTTTCCAGATTTTAGTAAGACGTTTCACTTCAGGTGTCACTAGTGGATTTGCAATTGGAGCGGTTTTGAGCCAAGATGACAGGCCAATCACATACTTTAGTGAGAAACTGAATGAGGCAAAGGTTAAGTACTCCACGTATGACAAATAATTTGATGCGATCGTACAAGCACTGAAGAAGTGGAAGCACTACTTGGTTCCTAAAGAGTTCATTTTGTACAGTGACATTCATGCATTGCAATTTGTAACTCAACAGGAGAAGTTGAGCCAAAGACATGTTAAATGGGTTGAATATATGCAGAATTTTACTTTTGTAACTAAACATATTTCTAGAAATGCTAACAAAGTTGTTGACGCTTTGAGCAGTAAATGTTTACTGATGCAGGAATTTAGAGTCAAAACATTGGGTTTTGATAACCTCAAGGACATATACATAAATGATCCATATTTCAAAGAGGCATATGAGGCATCTAAGAATCCAATTCTCAGGGACAGAAGCCAATGGGCTGAATATATGATCTAGGATGGATTATTATTCAGAGGTAATCAACTATGCATTCCAAAATTATCCATGAGGGAGAATCTACTGAAGGAAAAACAGTGGAGGATTGGCTGGACATTTCGGTCATGATAAAACATTCTCGAGATTAAATGGCTCATATTTTTGGCTAGGAATGAGAGAATATGTCAAAATGTTTGTGGACAGATGTAGAATTTGTCAGCACACAAAGGGAAGAAAATAGAACACGAGGTTATATCAGCCGTTACCCATACCAGAGAGGCCGTGGGATACAGTGAGCATGGATTTTGTGTTGGGATTGCCAAGAATGCAAAGAAGGTTTGATTCAATCTTTGTGGTAGTGGAAATATTTTTGAAAATGATACACTTTATACCATGTCAGAAAACAAGTGACGTGACTCATATCAAGAACTTATTTTTCAAAGAAGTTGTCAGACTTCACGGCTTACCAAGGAGTATAGTTTCAGATCGAGACACCAAGTTCGTGGGACATTTCTGGAGGACTTTATGGAAGAAGCTGGGGGAAAAGTTTTCTTTTAGCTCAGCTTATCATCCTTAGACGGATGGGAAAACCGAAGTTGTGAATAGAAGCTTGGGAGATTTACCAAGGAGCCTAGTGACTAAACACCATAGTCAGTGGGATCACATTCTTCCACAGGCGGAATTTTCTTACAATGATTCGATCAATAGAAGCACGAAGCAGAGTCCATTTCAGGTTGTTTATGAAATGCAACCCAGGGGATTTTCTGAATTGAAAGATTTAGAACAAAATGAAACTAGAAGTGTTAGTGCAGAAGATTTCGAAGAAGCAATGAAAGAACTTCATAGCCAAGTGAAGGAGCGATTGTAGAATTCAATCCATGAGTATAAGAACAGTGAAGTTCAACACATGAGAGAAATTCAATTTGAAGTTGGTGATTTGATTCTTTCACAGCTAAGGAAGGAGAGTTTCCCAAGGGGAGCATATAACAAACTGAAAATGAAGAAGATTGGACCATGCAAGGTCCTAAGGAAATTTGGGGCAAATGCATATGAGATTGAATTACCCGATGGGATTGGAATTTCACCGATATTCAACATCTCAGATTTGTACCCTTATAGAGCTGAAGAAGCAGGATCAGACAGTGAATAGACAAAGTTTCATTGGGCTAAAAAAATGCCTATAGCTGGAAAGCCATAGATGGAGAGTATACTTGACAAGAGTCAACAAGAGGACCAGGAGAAAAAATTATTTCAAATACTTGGTCAAATGGAATGGACATCCAGTTGAATATGCCAGATGGGAGAATGAAGAAGACATTCAAAAGCATGGGTAGACTGTGCAAGAGCTCATGAACAGGAGTTCATGAAAATTTTCAAGCGAGGGAGTATGATGCAGGAGCATCACCAGCAGCAAGCGAGCATGGGACAAACACCATTTCATTTTTGGCACATGTTGAAAATGTTTGAATCGTTTTGAAAGTTTGGATGTGAAACATTAATGTAATAGTTAAGAGGAAGCACACTTAGATTTTGTAAATAGATCCTGAGCAGTTTCCCTCATCTGTAGTAGGTGTAGAGGCATTTATAGGCAGTTAATGTAAGTAGGTAGATTTGAATGTAGATTAGACAATTTAGAGTGTACGAGGGAAAACCGACTATAGACACCCTCATCTTGTATCATTGTAACATTATTAAGAAGGAATAGAGCATAGAGGAAAAAAATAAGTAGAGAGTTATGTAGAAGAACCCATGTAAAAAAGTTCTGAGATTAATATATGAAGTTTTGATTCAGACTCATGGTGTTCAAATACTTCCTTTGTATACATGTTGAATGTTATGCTCGAGGTTGTTTTACTCTTTCTGTTGTAAATTTTCTTTTATGATATGTATGTATGATTTCATGTTAAGTATTTGAAGTCTGAGAGAGTAAGGGGATGAGTTTCAATTGTTTCCCTATCTGAGAAAGAGTTCCTACAAGGAGTGCAGTGAAACATCCGCAAAGAGTGCATCAATAGTTTCATAGTTCATCTATGAAAGCTCAAGAGGGATATCGTTGCTCTCATCTTCTACAAAAGTGAAAGTCAAGCACAGAAGCTGTGCAAGGTGTGCATAGGCTGGTTGGAAGTTTAGAACTTGTCAACCAAGGAGAGGGTTGAATAGTGTTGTCGCAAGGAGTTGCACAGAGTCAAAGGAATCAAATACTTAGACGTATTTAAAGAGTGCCACAAGGAGTGTGCGTAGAAATCTCATAGGAGATTTGAGTTAGTGAAAGGAAGCTCAGGAGAATTATTGTATTCAAGGTGTGATGAGAAGAAGAGGTGTTTTGGTCATTGTGCAAAGGCCAAGTCATAATGAAGAGGATTACTGAGGTGACTCAGAGAAGAAGTTCTTTGGGGAAGATCTTGGATGGTCGAAATTCTTCAAGGAGGAATCCCAAAACACCGGGGATCGTTGGATCTCCGGAAGCTGTGAGAGGTGTAATGATCAGGACAGAGCCATCCTTTGGACAGCCTAAATTAACATCAAACATTGTTCAAGATTTCTGGGGCCGTCATATTTTTTTGGAGTTTCGTACTTCGAAAGTCCGAGTTGCAAGTTTGGGTCTTGACACATCAAGTACCTGAAGTCCAAAAGGATTCTCGTTAGGGTAGAGTGGAAAAGTTGACAAGTTCAAGTTTTTAGAACTTTGGAGTTTGAGGTTTCAGAAGTCTCGAGGGAGAGAGATCAAGATATAGTAGAGGAGAAAACCCAAAACAAAGGGGAGGTGACACATGGAAGGATAGGAGGATTCTTGTTGAGGTTTGTGGAAAACAACAAGGAGATGTACCATTTCGGTATTTCAGAACTTTGGGGATCGGAAGGTGGAGAGGACAAAGAATTCAAGTGTTATAATATTGAATTCCTGGTATGCGAAATTGCGCTGACCGTTGGATCAAGGGAGAGTTCACAGCCGTTGATCTCCTTGGAAGCAAAACCTTAGAGTTTCATAATTTTGGGATTCAGAGGTTTGAGAATCCCGAGGGTATAGTAAAAGTGCATTTCGATGGTTGAAACCCTGAAATCGCGAAGAGGAAAGGGAGACTGGAACATCTGTATTTCAGAAGATCAGGAATTGGAAGTTCAGGATTCGAGGGGAAGAGTTGGATGACATCGCAACTCCTGAATTTGCGAAAGCCAAAAAGCCAAAATTGACATCAAGAAGACCAAGTGATTGAATATTTCGGGTTTTGGAGGTCGGAGAGGTAAGGTGCTTGACCACAGGATTCACAAATTCGTGAAGTTTGATATCCAGAAATAAGAGAAATTTTTTCTCAAGGTGTTGTTGTGGGTAGATTTCCTCAAAGGGAAATAGAGGAGCTAGTCGAGCTTTCAGACTGAAAGGAAAAGATCCTGTGCAGATCCCGACATGCGGGTCTAGGGAGGGGTCTGCACCAACTTCTGCACCTAACATCTCCCTAAATAGTTCAAACTTAATCTTTCCAAGAGGCTTAGTGAAAATATCAACAACATTTTCACTAGTATTACAATACACAAGATTTATTTCATTTGATTGCAACTTTTCTTGAACAAAATGATACTGAGATTCAACATGCTTTGTCCTTGCATGAAAAATTATATACTTCACAATATTTATTGAACTTTGATTATCACACATGATCATCGTAGGTTCCTTTTGTTCTTCTCCAACATCTTGAAGAAGTCTTCTTAACCAAAATAATTCACAAGTTGTTACACACAAAGCTTTATATTCTGCTTTAGTAGAAGACAAAGATATAGTAGGCTTCTTTTTACTGCTCCATGAAACAACCCCGGATCCAATGCTGAATGCATATCCAGTGGTTGATCTTCGATCATCCAGATTTCCAGCCCAATCAGAATCTGAATAACCTGTCAACTCAACATCAGATGCATCAGTATATTTAATACCATAATCAAGTGTACCTTTTAGATACCTGAGTACTGCCTTTGTTGCATTCCAATGGATTTCATGAGGTTTTTCCATGAACTGACTTCACACTCATGGAATATGAAATATCAGGTCTGGTTGTGGTGAGATAATTCAAACTACCCACCATATGTCTATACACAGTGCCATTCACCTCCTTTGAACCATCATCACAAGAAAGTTTCATATTCTGCTGCATGGGAATAGTAGAAGACTTACACTGATCCATTTTAAATCTCTTAAGTATTTCTCTGATATACTTACTCTAACAAACAAAAGTTTGGTCTGCATTTCTCCAAACTTCAAGACCTAGGCAGTAATGTAACTCACCAAGATCTTTCATTTCAAATACTTTTGATAACTGCTCCTTGATTTCATCAATTAACTTCTTTGAATTTCCTGTAATTATTAAATCATCAACATATAATGAAATCAATACTATATACTCCTATTCATCAAATTTAGTATACAGATTTAGATCACTTTTTCTCCTCATAAAACCATGTTGAAGAAAGAAAGAGTCTATCCTTTCATACTATGACCTAGGTGTCTGTTTTAGTCCATACAATGCTTTCTTTAACTTACACACTAAGTGTTCTTTCCCCTTTTCAACAAACCCTTCAGGTTGAGTAAGGTAAACCTCTTCCTTTAATTCACCATTCAAAAATGCAGATTTAACATCTAACTGATGAAGCTTCCAATGGTACTTTGTAGCTAAAGAAATTAACATTCTGATAGTATTCAATTTAGCTACTCATGCAAATGTTTCAGCATAATAAATACCTTATGTTTGTGAATACCCCTTTGCCACCAGTCTAGCCTTATACTTATCTATACTACCATCTGATTTAAACTTGGGTTGGTATATCCATTTTCATCCAATGGGCTTCTTATGTTTAGGCAATTCAGTCAATTCCCAAGTATTGTTTTTCATTATAGATTCATATTCTTCCTCCATTGCATTTCTCCATTCATCATGTTCATTAGCTTTGTCAAAACTTATGGGTTCTATGACATTTGAAATACTACTCATTAGGGCATATTCTTTATACCTCTCACGATGCTGAATTTGTCTTGAAGATCTTCTCAACTGATTATCTTCCTCCCCACTTTTTGAAGATTTGTCTTCACCTCTAGGTGAACCGTGACTGCTTGAATTGTCCATATCACCGAGTCCTTCTTGCTACAATTGTTGTTTTCACTACAAGGATGGTTGTTGTTGTGTGCGTTGTTGTTGTTGCTACTCTTCTTTAACTCCTTCATCAAGAACTCTCTGCCATTCCTCATGACTGTTGTCGTCATGATTTCCTGCTTCCTGCTCATGGAAAAGTATATCTCTACTTGCAAATAATTTGTGAGTAGCAGGATCAAATAGTTTGTATGTTTTAAATTCATAACAATACCCATTAAAAATACATTTAGTGGCTTTAACATCCAATTTCCTCCTATTCTCTTTTGGAATATGTGCAAAATCCTTACACCCAAATACTTTCAAATTATTAACTGCAGGTTTGGAACAATACAAGGCTTCGAAAGGAGTAACATGATCAAGACACCTTGTTGGACTTCTATTCTTTAAATAAACTGCAGTATTTATGGCTTTAGCCCAAAACGCATTTGATAGATTCTTACCTTTCATCATACTGCATGCACACTCTACCATAGTTCTATTTTTCCTTTCAGAGACTCCATTTTGTTGTAGAGTGTGAGGTATTATAAACTGCTATACTATTCCATTATATTTGCAATATTTGATGAAGTCCCCTGATTTATACTCTCCCCCTTGATGTGAATGAAGGATTTTGATTGATTTTCTTGTCTACTTTTCCACCATGGTTCTGAATTCCTTAAAATACTAGAAAACATCACTTTTTCATCTAAGGAAGTAAACCCATGTGTATCTCATGAAATCATGAATAAATAACAGAAAGTAAAATGCACCTCCTAAAGACCTAGTCTGCATAGGCCCACAAGCATCAGTATGCACAAGATATAACACATCTCTCTTTTTCTTATTAGGATTAGAGGGGAATTCATCTCTGTGCATATTTCCTAATGCACATCCATCATAAGCAACCTTCTCATTCTTTATCATGGGAAGTTCTTCAACCATATTCTTTTTCAATAATAACAATAAATCAAGATGATTGATGTGTCCATACCTTTGATGCCAAATAATCTCTATTGGCATAGTTGCAGAAGTCAGTGCATGATATGCTTTGCTGGTAACATCAAGTTTGTATAGACCTCCTGCTCTGACTCCTATGGAAATTGTTTGGAAGTGGTCCAACAGATCCTTCACTATGCAATAATTCTTGGAGAGTTCAACCTTCAAGTTATGATCTGTAATGGTGGACACAAAGATCAAATTTTTCTTTATTCCTGGCACATACACCACATTACAAATGTGATGAAAAGTACCATTTGTAAATGTCAAAGGAATGTCTCCATATCCTTTGATCTGATGAGCACGGTCATCTCCAAGATATATGTTGGCACCATTCTATGTTTCTTTAAAATTAGCATACCAATTTTTATTACAAGTCATATGTACTGATGCTCCAAAATCCACAAACCAGGCATTAGAATCATTCGTTTCAGAAAATAAAGTAGCGTTAGACATAAACAACCTAAGATCCCATGAGTCAAAATTCAGGGATTCATCAATATCATTACTAGCAATAAATAATCTGAGATCTTGATTTGAAGATTTTTCTTCATAATGACCTGAATGTGTTCTAGGTTTATTCATAGCCTCATCACTTTTCTTCTTATGACAGTGTTTAACCATATGTCCAGGTCGACGACAATAGAAACAACTTTTAGACTCATTCCTGTTAGATTCCATACCTTGATTTGGAGATTGTCTTCTCTACGATGAAATGTCTCTCTGCCATGAACTGCCTCTCTGCCATGATCTTCCTCCTCTACCTCTTACTCCTAATCTCCCTCTCCCAGATCTATTATTTGACCATAGTGCCAAATCTTTACTCCAAGGCTTCAGATTCTCATGCCTCTCTTCCTCTTGCAGCAAAATACATGTCTGTTCTTCAAACGTAGGAGGTCTCTCCCTTGCTACGAGACTTGTTATGAACATATGATAATCTTCTAGCATACCATTTAAGGTAATAGTCACTAGATCAATGTTGGAAACAGTTTCCCCTATATTAACTAGCTTGTTTTTCACCTCTTTAATATGACCCAAAAATGAACTAACAGATTCATTTCCATCCATCTTAATGCCTAACAATTGAGTTTTCAGGAACAAATGCGATTTGTGTTTCTAGTTTCATACAATGCTTTAAGTGTTGTCCATGTTGCAGCAGAAGTTGTAGCTTCTCTAATATGTGGAATTATGCTATATTTAACACACATGCACAACAATACCTTTGCCTTGTTTTTGCGCTTCTCACAATCTTGGATTTGTGCTATCGTCGCACCTCCAGCTGCATCAGGTTTCAGTTCAGTTCCCTTTGCAATTTTCTAGACACCATAGCCCTCCATGAGCATCTGCATCTTTAATTTCTAATTAATGAAATTTGAGCCATCTGGCTTGTTGGCTTTGTTGAGGTAGGTCTTTTCCAGTCGATTCGTCATCACTGCAAGATATTCTCTATAAGTGAAACACCAAGGATATCCAACTTTTCGTCGAGTTTTTTCTTGTGCTGAGAAGTCCATCACTCTGCCTTTGGATCCACTGATCCAAATCTATCTTTGTTCTTATCTTAAATCATGCATGCATCCACCTTTAAATCATAACACCACCTCACATGCATATATCAACCTTTAAGTTATGCATGCACCTTAATATCCAAAATATCCACTTTTTCACTTAAAAAAATAAATAACACACTCTTCACTTCACGCTTCTCTTAATAAAAAGTATCCACCTTTTTAATAAGAAACTTAAAAATATGCATAAGAAATTGTGCCATGCACACATATACACTTTAATAAAGAGTTTATAACTCAAAAATATCCACTTGTAATTATCCACCTTATAATTATTAAATTTCTTAAGAACTCACAACACTCATTTAAAAACTCACTATTTTCTCTTCCTTCAACTCCAAGCATTAAAACTATACGCATGCAAAGCGCATGCAAATTCTTTTGAGAATGGATTGGACTTCTACCAGTGCATGCAAACTATATGCAAACTTCACGTTCAAAAACTCATGCAGTAGTCTTCGCGATTTGTTCCAGAAATCACGCTATTAACTTATTCACGCAGTAAATTTTCCACCAAATCGACACTTTAACCTTATTCACATGGTAAAAATACTCATGCTGCAAAAAATAAACAATTACCTTATTTTTCACCTCATGCTCGTATTACCCTGCAGAAATCTCATTCAATGCAATAACAGACTATAACAATCTCTACTTTCTTAATTCAACTATCTATGAAATCCTTTAAGGTATCGCTCTTTGTCGGGGATGTAAGAAGGCCCTTCCCTGCAGGGTAATAAACTTGTTAAACCTAGAAACATAAGAGTATGCAAGTCGTGAACTGGACATGAAAAAGGATTTATGGTAATTACTTGTTTTAATTCTATAAGGAAGGGAGTCTTGAATCTACAACACACAGACAAACTTTGCGCAATGCATTTGCAAAAAAAAATCAATGAAATTCTTCATCACTCAACTCTCATAACATATTGTGTAGGTTTTAAGATTGCATGATATGATGATAACATTAACAAAAAATTGTCATGAAATCAACACTCTGTTATTCTTTAACACATAAACTCAAAACAAAACTTATAAATACTCATGAATATGTCAACAACCAAAACACTTGATATATATTAATACCTTTGGCACTACACACGACTATAAAATACAAGACTACATCAAGCTTCGGATCCAATGACTTATGCATACTTACAAAAAAATAGAGCTTGAGCTCTTAGACTTCTCAGACTTCTCACAACAATTGTTTCTTCTCTCTATCGACTATTACCTTCTATATCTTTGTAAATCGATTACATATAGAATCAAACTTTTAAATATGAAGAGAGAGACTTCGTGTAGAAGTAAACTGACTCAAAAAATTAAGACGACAATACATTTTTATTTCCATAATAGAGCTCGAGAAAGATAAAGATTGGTTCATTAAACAAGATCTTGCTAATGCTCTTCCTTGTCGTGTCATACACACTAACGTCTATGGTTTCCATGAAAGATAGAATCTGTGTGAATCTCACAACTTGTAATTAATATTTCTAACACTCCCCCTTAGTTATAAGTAGGTGAGTTTACAAAATACAAAATTTACATCAAAACATTAAATCGACATGTACTAGGTAGTTTCTGAAACGCATCTCTTGCCAAAGATTTTGTAAATATATCTGCAAATTTTTCTTTAGACACAAAACTCTAAACAAATTTCTATGTTACTCACCAATTCTCTCGTAAAATGATACCTTGTATCAATGTGCTTGTTTTTCTAGTGAACCACATAGTTTTTTGACAACATGATGGCATAGTTGTTGTCACAAAATACTGTAGTTGGTTCCTATTGTTCCTGTAACAAATATTTTAACATTCCTCTCATCCAAAATACTTGAAAAGTTGTTCTTTTAGTCACAATGTACTCATCTTCATTTAAAGAAAGAGTCACAATGGTTTGCTTCCTTGATTCCCATGATACTATACCTATTCCAAAATGTTATTTGTATCTAGAGGTATTTTTCCTGTCATATATAATTCCTACAGAATTACTAGCAGTGTATATAATAAGTCTGAAATCTTATAAAGTAGAATACATAATGCCAAAATATTTTGTTCCATTTACATATCCCATAATTCTTTTACCTCCCTTCCAACGGGATAATTTTGGATTTTCCATGAACCTTTAAATCAGGCTCACTCCATACATAATATCATAACTTGTTGCTTTCAAATTCATAAGGATTCCTACCAACCTTTTAAATAGTGTGGGATCCATCTTAGATCCTTCATCTTCCTTCATTAACTTGAATCATGTTTTGACAGGTGTTGGATCTTTTTTGGAATTTATCATGTTCAATCTTTTTAAAATTTCATGAGAATATTTAGATTGTGAAATAAATATACCATATTTGTACTGGTGAAATTCAATACCCAAAAAATATCTCATAATCCCCAAATCAGTAATTTCAAACTCATCCTTCCTGAGTCACTTAAATTATTCTATGCCAAAATCTCCTATAAAACTCAAATCATCTACATATAATAAAATAATTAACATATAAACCTTTTTATTTGCTTTGATGTAAAAATTTGGCTCACATTCACTTCTCTGAAATCTATTTTGAGTAATATAGGAATCTATGCAAGTGTACCAAGCTATGGGAGTTTTTTTTAATCCGTACATTGCCTTGTTCAATCTGTACACTTGGTTTTCATGTCATGGAATCTCATAGCCTTATGGTTTTTCCGCATACACTTCTTCTTCTAAATTTTCATTCAAAAATGTTGAATTTACATCCATTTGATAAACATTCCATTTGTTCTTCGCTAAAATGGAATAGACAATTTTGATTGTGTCCATGCACACAACTGGCACAAATGTTTCATTGAAATCAATTCTAGGTTGTTGTGTAAAACCTCTTGCAACTAACCTTTCCTTGTTCTTCTGCACATTTCCATCTGCATCTTTCTTGGTTTTATAAATCCACTTGACACTTATCACATCCTTTCCTTCATGTACATCCACCAATTTCCATGTTTGATTGTTCTCTATGAATTTAATTTCTTCATCCATGGCTTGTTTCCATACATCATATTTTACAACTTCTTCAAAAGTTAATGGATCTTCTATTTGTGAAAACAGAGAAAAAATTGAAAAATAAATTTGTTGTGTCAAAATTATAGATGTCACACATACTTCTTGTCTTCATTTTCAACAAACTTGCTAATGTTGGATCTAGAGATGTAGAACTACTTGTACTTCTTGCCAGAGTTTGTTTCACTCTAGGTGTGGATTGCTCACCTGCAAATATCGTTGGAGTATTTGATTTGGGATTTGGGTCCCAATTCCAAGAGTAGAAGGAATTGTGCAGTGACTTATACATGGTGTTTGAACCATTTCATCCTTTGTTTCATCATTCCCAATAGCATTAATAATCTTGATTGTCCTCTCTATGATTCCATCCCATGCTTCATTCTCCACAAAATGAACATCACGACTTATTGTGAATTTTATTGCAATAGGATCATCCGTTATGTATGATTTTGTATCTTCAGAATATCCAACAAATATGAATTTTTTTCCTTTGGTGTCTAACTTCTTTCTCAGCTAATCTGGAACATGTGCATATGCGACATCACCAAAAAATTTCAAGTTTATCTCATTATTCTTCATCCATGTCCAAGCTTCTTAAGGAACATTGTTTTTAACACTCTTTGTCAGACATTTGTTTATGATGTATAATTCAGTTTCTATTTCCTCAACCCAATACTCATTTGACAAATGTTTGGCTGCCAACATACTGCAGGCGATCTCCATGATTGTTTAATTCTTCCTCTCTGTGACACCATTCTTCCACCAGTATTTCTAGGACTGCTACTGCATCCACCTGATCCGGATTATTTTCGGCACGAAATGAGAGCGGAGATATAATAAATAAATGCACAGAGATATCGTGTATATCCAGTAATATAACAGAAATATATCAGAGATGCAACCATAA
>JZKD02S0812154.1:404885-445572 GCA_000966675.3 Picea glauca | reverse complement strand
AGAAGTATTAGGATCATTTGATTAGTATTATAGCAATGAGACAATTTTTTTTTTTAATATATATATATTTTTAAATATTTAAATTTATTTATTATTTTTTTTAATATTTAAATTATTATTTTTTTAATATATTAATTTATTTATCTATAATACTATTGGACATTTTATTAGAGTATTATTGTAAAAACTAGTACAGAGGTTAATCAATGTAGTCATCATACAGAAAAAGCACGCATTTCTTTGTTTAATACTGAGTGAGGGATTATTTTGATGAGATCGGGGAGAATTCAACCGATCAAAACCATCTACACAAAACCACTGTGGCGGGTTTAATCAGTCTACAGTCTACTCATTGTACAGACACACACAAGTTTCTTTAACCTCAGAACTTTAATAAATTTAATTAATAATAATATTAATGTTGTTTTTGTAGGCAAGACCTATGGTTGTAATATTATATATTTTGTTAAAAGATCTTCGATCCTACATCAACTTACTTTTGTAGAAATTGTAGGAAATTTAATTGATAATAATATTCACAATGTTTTGTAAGGAGGACCTATGGTTGTAATAATGTATATTTGTTAAAAGCTCTTCCATCCTACATCAACTCAAGTTTGCAACAGAAATGGGTTCAGGAGGAGGCTGCAACCGCTAGGGTTTAGAACACATGCAACAGAAATGGGTTCAAGAGGAGGCTACAACCGCTAGGGTTTAGAACATATCGCTCCTTCATTTCATAATCTAGTCATTGAATGACATTTTCCGCATCAAACATATATGTTTCATAAAAAAACATGGAGATAATATGGATTTTTACAGAAATCAACTATACATAAAAACAATTATTGCCATTTTTTCTTGGATCCACTAAGCAACGATCAAATCTTGGATCCGCAACACCCAAGGAAACTGTGCGCAACATAGTGACAAAATACTGCATGCCAGAAGATTCATCACTGGAATCTTAGGACTTGTCATGCAGTTCATAGACTACAAAAAATGTTGTGTGTTGTAATATAAAATGCTTTAAAGAACAATTTATATATGCGGAATAACAAACTAATATGCTTAGCACAAAAACTCAGAAATATGAATTGCTTGATATTAATAAACTTGGTGCACTACCCGTGGTTACAGAATAAAAAAATTAAGATGAGCATTGTCTCCAATGGCTTCTTCTATTGACTTTACAGACACAAATCTTCTTCTCATACTTCTTCAACTCCTCATTTACTATTGGTTATCCTCCTTTGCATCTTGCATCATGCATTATGCATCATCAACTAACTAAATGACTTGGACTTATATGAACTTCGACTAAGACTTCCTACAGAAGCTAAGACTGACTCAACATTTACGACTACCATGAATTCGACTGAATCTTCAACCACTTACCAGAACTTGGAAAAGATAAAGATCGAGTATATTTATAGCTTCTCTGTTTGTCAACTGAATTTGAGTAAATGTGTGACTTTGCACTTGTAGACTATCATACAGACTCACTGTCTAATGGTCGAGTTGAATGAAAAACTACTGACAAAATGACTGATAGACAAGATGGCGGAAACGTCAAGATCTCATCAACTTGTAATTATTGTTTCCAACACTCCCCATTAATTATAAGTAGGTGGGATTACAAAACATTTCATCAAAATTTGAGTTTACATTTCACTATCACTCATATGTTATTGCACAAACTCCTAGACTACTACGCAAATGTTGAAATGATGAAATGCATATCTTTCTAAATCCTTTGTAAAACTGTCTGCGATTTGTTCTTTTGACCTGCAAAACTCTAAAGAACTCTCTTTTTTATTCTCCAATTTTGTGATAACATGATACCTTGTATCAATGTGATTGGTTTTCTTGTGAAGCACATGATTCTTTGATAACATAATGGATGAATTGTTGTCACATAATATTGTAGTTGGTTCTTGTTGTTCCTACAAAAAATACTTTAACATCCTTCTCAGCCATACTGCTTGACAAGATGTGCTTGTAGTTGTGGCGTACTATGCTTTTGCTGAAGAAAGAATCACTATGGGATGCTTCCTTGATGCCCATGATACCATACATGTTCCAAAATGAAACCTATACCTAGAGGTACTTCTCCTATCATATAGGCTTCCTCCACATTCATTGTCAGTGTATCCAATGAGTCTAAAATCTTCTGAAGTGGAGTACTTAATGCTAAAATCTAGTGTTCCATTCACCTATCTCAGGATTCTCTTTCGTTCCTTCTAATGTGATTCTTTTGGAGTCACCATGAACCTTGAGATTAGTCTCACTCCATACATAATATCAGGTATTGTAGTTGTGACATACATAAGACTGCCTACCAATATTTTAAACAGTGTGGGATCCACCTTGGACCCTTTATCTTTCTTTCTTAACTTCAATCCTATTATGACAGATGTTGGAGCTACTTTTGAATTTATCATATTGAATATTTTCAATATTTCATGTGCATACTTAGACTATGAGATAAATACGCAAGTTTTGGATTTGTGAACTTCTATTCCCAAAAAATATCTCATAAGGCCCAAATCAGTCATTTCAAATTCATCCTTCATGACTGACTTGAATTCTTCAATGCTGAAATTACCTGTAAAAATCAAATCATCTACATATAAGAAAACAATTAACATATTGTCTTGTAGATTTTCTTTGATGTACAATGTTGGCTCACTTTCACTTCTCTGAAATCCATTATTTGTTAGATATGAATCAATGTGATTGAACCAACCTCTGGGAGCTTCCTTTAATCCATACAATGATTTATTTAATCTGTATACTTTGTCTTCTTGTCCTGGCACCCCATAACCTTGTGGTTGTTCCACATACAATTCTTCCAATTTTCCATTCAAAAATGTTTATTTTTCATCCATTTGATAAAATGGACATTTGTACTATGTGGCAGTGACAATGGCAAGCACATTTCTGAGTGTGTCTATGTGCAAAACTGCTACAATTTTTTCATTGAAATCAATTCTAGGTTGTTGTGTAAGACCTCTTGCAACTAACCTTTCCTTGTGCTTCTGCACTTTTCCTTCTCCATCTTGCTTGGATTTATAAATCCAATTGATGCTTATCGCATCCTTGTCATTAGGTACATCTCCCAATTTCTGTGTTTGATTGTTCTCTACTCATCTGATTTATTCATCCATGGCTTGTGCCCATACATCATCTTTGAGTGCTTCCTCAAAGGTTAATGGATCATCTATTTGTGAAAACAAAGTAAAAAATGAAAATGAATTTTTTCTGTCTTCATTATAGATATTGCGCATGAATCTTGTCTTTCTTGGTAATAGACTTGCTAATGTTGGATCTGAATAAGTAGAAATACTTGGACTGCTTGCTAGTGTTTGTTGCACTCTAGGTGTAGACTGTGCACCTGTTGTTCTTAATGGAGTACTTTTCACTGTGATTTGTGTCACTGTTCCAGGTGCAGAAGGGACCACACACTGACCTATGCATGGTGTTTGAACCACTTCATATTATGTGTCATTATCCTCCATTGCATCAATAATTTTTATTTTCTTTGTTATGCTTCCATTCCATGCTTCATTCTCCACAAACTGAACATTGCGGTTGATTATGAATTTTCTTGCGATAGGGTCATACAATTTGTATCCTTTTGTTTCTTTAGAATACCCAACAAATATACATTTATGCCATTTGTTTTCCATCTTCCTTCTCAACTCATCAGGAACATGTGCGTATGCGACTCATCCAAAAAATTTTAAGTGTGCCACATTGTGCTTTGATGTTGTCGAGGCTTCTTGAAGAACTTTGTTCTTCACACTCTTTGTCAGACATATGTTCAATATATATACTGCAGTTGCTACTGCCTCATCCCAATACTCATTTGACAAACGTTTGGTTATCAACATACTTAGTGCCATTTCCATGATAGTTAGGTTCTTTCTCTCTACGACACCATTTTGTTGTGGTGTGTATGACGCAGTAAATTGCTTGTATATGCCATGAACTTTACAAAAGTTCTGAAATTGTCTTGAAATGTATTCTCCTCCTCCATTAGCTCTTAGACACTTGATGTAGTATCCACTCTGCTTCTCCACAAGTAATTTAAACTATTGAAAACAACCCAATGCATCATATTTATGATTTAGAAAATAAATCCATGTCTTTCTTGTGAAATCATAAAAAAATGTAAGAAAATAAGTACAACCTCCTATAGATGGAGTTTACATTGGTCCACAAATGTCTGAATGTACAATTTCCAGTGGAGCTTTTGATCTGTAAGACTTGCCAACTAGAAATGATTTTCGATGTTGCTTGCCAAATATGCAACATTCACATATCCTTTCCAGTTTTTCAATCAATGGAAAACCTTTTACCACTTCCTTTGTGTGTAGCAGTTTCAGTCCTCCAAAGTTAAAATGTCCAAATTTGAAATTCCATAGCGAGGAATCATCATGTATTTCATATTGGAATGATACCTTAATTGTTGCGCCACATTTTCCTTTCTTAGTACTGCACACACTATTTTCTTCATTGGAACTAGCCTTGTATTCTTATTCTTGGATAGATTCAATGTCAATGGGAATATTATGTTACTTGTCATCTAGATTCTTGAAATAATTTGATTGCATGAAAATTTATCTATGATCACACAGTGATTATCTTCCATGTATATTTTGTATCATTTTTTTAACAGTTGTCATGTTCTCATCAAATTATGCTTTAGACTAGAAACATAATATACCTTAGACATAACCTTTTGTTCTCCTTTCTTTGCTAAAATGTTTATACTTCCTTTTCCTAATATAGTGACTTGGATACATGTTCCAAGTGTAACCTCTTTTCATGTGGTTACTGCAACCTAAATCTAAATACCATATGTCACATCAACTTGCTTGAGCAACACTACATTCAACTAGTGATACTATAGGCATTTCTACAGTGCGCACCATAAACAAAGGGTGAGTTTGGTTATTTGCGTTGTTTGATTGATATTGACCTTGCTTGTTCTAATTATATTGTCTCTTCCTGCACTCATATGCATAATGTCCATACTTTTTACAATAATGTCATTGAATCTTCGACTTGTCAGTTCTTTGACAACTTGACTCACTGGTACTTGGGCTTTGACCTCTTCCACCATTATTTTTAGAACTATTATTGTGTCCACCTCTGACAGAACTTATTTCTCTACCTATAGAGTTAGCTCTCCCCCTTCCTCTTCCATGGATTATAAATGACTTCCTAGAAAATGCATTCTCTAATAACATATTTGACCTAATTAATATTTGTTCATGATTAATGACGGAAGCTTGCAGTTCATCTAGATCAAACTAACTCAGGTATTTTCTCTCTTCTAGAGTGACAACAAGGGTATCAAATTTAGGAGGAAGACCCCTAAGTACCTTGTCAACGACTTTTATGTATTGTATGGTTTCACCATGAGACTTAATCTCATTTATTATGCCAATGACATGGGTATAAAAGTAATCTACTATGTCTAAATCTTTCATTGACATAGTTTAAAAATCTCTAATACGAATATGTAGTTTTGCAATCTTTACTTTGTACATACCTTGATAATAACTTTGTAAAATGTCCCATGTCTCCTTGGATTTCTTTTTTGATGCAACTCTTGGAAGTATGCTCTCATGCATGGCTTGATGTATGTAAAACAACACATTTCCATCCTTGTTTCTTTGATCTTTCAAGACATCCTTCTCAACGTGTGTGAGGGCATTGTATGTTCCCTGATCTACTAGTTCAACATAACCATTCTCAACTATCTCCCATACGTCTTGACCTTGGAAAAATGCCTTCATGGTCAAGGAACACATCTCGTAATTCTTTCCTGTAAAGGTGAGAGGTTGCAGATTGGAGGTAGAAGCCATATTTTACTTTTCAATTGATTTTTTTCTCTTGAACTTGTTCTGATACAACCTTCTCTTGATCAAAATTTCTTTTGATCAACCTTTTCTGATACCAGATCTTGGATCCACTGAGCAAGGATCAACTCTTGGATCTACAACATGCAAGGAAACTGTGCACAACATAGTGAAAAAATACTGTGAACCACAAGCTTCGTCAGTGAACTCTCAAGACTTGTCACGTAGTTCACAGACTACATGAACTATTGTGCATTATAATATAAAAATATTTAAATAAAATATTATAAATGTGGAATAAAAAACTGCTATGCTTAGCACATAAACTCGGAAATACAATTGTTTGATATTAATAAACTTGGATGCACTGTGCATGCTTACATAATACAATAATTAAGATGAGATTCATCTCCAATGGCTTTTTCTACACACAGAGCTTGTTCTTAGACTTCTTCAAATCCTCAACTATTGTCACTTCTCCTCCTCTGCATCTTGCATCATGCATTATGCATCATCTACTAACTAAACGACTCAGACTTATATGAACTCCAATTGATACTTCCTATAGAAGCTAAGACTGACTCAACACTTAAAACTACAATTAATTCGATTGACTCTTCAACCACTTACCAAAACTTGAGAAAGATAAAGATTGGCTATATTTATAGCTTGTATGCTTGTCAAACTTTGAGTAAATGTGCCACTTTACACTTGCAGACTGTCACCAAACTACTAAAAAAATGATTGACAGGTGGAGACATGAAGATCTCACATACTTATAATTACTATTTTCAACATTTTTGTCATTAGTATTCTATGTTGCAATGATAGTGACTATACATCTCAACAAGATTAAACTTAAAACCCCATTAGGCAAGGAATGTGCTACTGAGTAGCGTTATTTTCAATATAACTACAATTTTACAATGCTTTTTTTTTAAGAAAATTTATGTCTTTTATATATTAGTGTTTGTAGGATGGAAGTATACAAATTTTTACATGCAATTAGTTTTGACTATTAATCCTTGGGTTAAGAACGAAATTTTACAATAGGCTGCTTTACTGGAACTGTGTCTCAAGTCTTGGTTGAAACCCCATGGCCATTATAAGATAATCGTCGATGCAATAATTGTCCATCCATGGACAACTAGGAAGCGGACTCCATAAACCTGTGCTTAAATTGTAAACAACCACTTCTATCCTCTTTTTCATTTCACATACTGTTATGAAACACACATTATCTCTTACACCTGTACAGTTAAACCGTGGGTACCGGCTATTACATTTAAGATAGCTCCACAGAGTTGGAGGCATCATCGCAATTTCCTTCAATTGCGCTGGTGTTGTGTTGTTGTTTGTGGAAAGAGGATGGTGCTGGTTATTCATTGATTCCAATTCCCATATGATTACCACTTCCTCCTTTTGCTCTACGGGCGCCACAACTAATAACCGTGATCCGCACATCACTAGCTGAAGCTCTGATACGCGTCTAAGCATTGGTTCCTGGATGGGAACAGCCAACGTTGGTTCCAGTTCTTCGTTTGATGTGATAGTGAAACCAAAAATTCTCAGAGGAGAGGCCGTTATACAGTAGTATGAACCGTCGCAGCAAACCAAATCACTCAAACTACGAAGAATTATATCGTCCAGAATGGGTCCCAAAATCTTCCATGTCTGTTGAGAGCAATCGTACATTTCCACTAGACTTTCTCCGTTGGGATTAGAGCCAATCACCACCACTTTGTAGGCGCCATTATTATCTTCCGAGATGCATCTGAGTTTTATCGAAGTTATGGCTAACATGCGAGGAAGTTGGATAGACTTTCCAGTATAAGGATTACAGACCTGGGGCGGCGAAATGTCTCGCTCTACGAGCACATTGTCGCCTTCATATCCTCTATCGAATAACAAAAGGCCTCCCGCGGATCCTCTGCATGTCACTGATCGTTCCCCGTCGGGCAAAGAAAGGGAGAAGCAGCGCTTCCAGGTTTGTGTGTTGAAGCCGAAGGCCATACAAGGATTATTGGGAAATGGATCGCACATCACTAACCATGGCTGCTTGTTGATAGTGGCATCTGGCCATGCTTGGGTTATGAAATAATTGGATGAAAGAAGAACGCTCCACTCGTTGCAAACGCCGCGATATCTGTACACATCTTCAGCTGGCAATCGCCCCAATATCTCCGTTTCCAAATGATCTCCCAATTCCTTCCACCAGTCTGTTGGCAATTCCTTCCACCACTCGTCAAAAACAGCATCATCTACTGTTTGTCGTTTTACAGGTTTCCCTCTGCCACTTTCCATTTCGTTCTTCAGTTTTCCAGCACGATTTTCGTTCTTCAATTTTACCCGGACCTCCTCTGACTCAACCCGACTCCACCAGTCGAAAGGATCAAGGAGAAACGGTGTTAATAACAAATTTATATTTATATCCTGTGTTGGGATTGTATGTAACCAACATAGCCGACTTTACATATCGTTAATTGATTTTTAACAGACATACACCACATACACCATTGTGAATTCCCCACTTTGCTTTTATGTGAAGAAATTATTCTTCATGTGTATTACTCCGAGTCTGAGTTTTGAGCATAGTTGATTCATTACACTTCACCACTTAATTAAGGTGTAATAATTAATTTTAATATTTTTTGTTTATGTATAATTAGTGTTTAAATCTAGAGGGGTAGGGTATGTATATTTTCATAGACTTTATCAGTGAAATAATTGGGCGAAGGGAGTCATTTGTCCCACAAACAAGGGGGTCTCATACACGAATTGGGTGTCTAGCTTGACCATGACCTTAAAGGAAGAAGAAGAACAATACAATTACATTATGATTATCATAACAAATAAACATAGGCCCACAATTCAAATCCAATATCTTTGCACAACTGTTGTAATCCAATAATTTCCTTAGAAGTTTTTGAAGCCACAATGTAGTCTTTGAAACCTCAATGTACTCTCCCTTAGTTTTGAAATGCTTAAATACGTGCTTCCTTTACTCTTCCAGCTCATATCCATGGGGGCTTCACTAAGTAAGCAATACATTAACATGTCCCTTAGGTATAAAAATAATGAAAATGTAAGTCAATATATTCATGGGTAAAAAGGGGTGGAGGTTTTTTTTAATGTTAAGCACCAATATAGGTATTTGAGGTTGGAGAGGCTAGGTATTCAGAGAAATATAAAACATTAAGAAATTACAATGGCTAATTTTAACTCTCCCTATCTTCCTTCCTCTCATGGTGGTTGTTATTAAACAAAAAAAACCTATCAAAGGAAGAGCTTCAGTAGAGGTAGAGGCAGAGGCTTCAATGATTTTGACACTAGTCCTCAAGCTAGATTTTCCCCCATATCTAATGTAATCATATGGTGTTGTATCCTATCCCTACATGTGGAGAAGCAAATCATATGTTTGGTTGGGAGCATAGCATAGGTAGGCTTGGCTGGGTGCATGTAGGTGCAGGTGCAAACAAACCCATTTATTATGGAGGGTTTGGTCCCCTCCCATGGATTTTCCAATGTAATGTGTGAAACGTTCGTCCCTCCTTGTGTTAGGTAGGAGATGTGAGTGTAATTGGGTTTTCCTTCCTTGACCTTTCAAGCAAGAATGAACTCACTCAAGTAAGGCCTCTCACCTTGTTTAACAATGACATAGGACCCACCCCTCCCACCCTTCAAGGAATTTAGGTAGGTTAATGCTTGACGCAAACCCTTCTCTCTCTTTGTATCTTCCCTTTTTTTGCTCACTTTGGGAATGTTGATCCTTTCTTTGACGATCATATGTGATCTAGCAACTTTCAAATATGTGGTTTCCACTAAGATTGTAAATTCAAATACATGTTTTTCCAAGTTTCAGTGATTTGTACTCACACATGTGGTTGAAATGCATTCAACCACTTTCGGGGAAAGAAAGTTTCTTTGAAACAAGATATATCTCATTCCTTGTGTCGAGTACACAACACACCCAATCAAAATTTTAACAATTATGGGGTAACACTTTCTCGTCTTATGACATGTTCCATTTTCTTGGGTTTTACTTTTTAAAGCTACATTTTGGTTTTATTTATGTTATTTTTTTTTATCATTTCTACTTCATGGGTAAAGCATAAGAAAATACCAAAAAGGAACTCTCATGTTTACATAAGAAAGTGAAAAACAAAAAATGTCAAACGAATAGCTTGAAACATACAATTTTCACCAGTGTTGATCAAACCATTAGTGTTGAAAATATTATATGATATCAATGCTTAGTAGGCCATGACTTATCGTCGATCCCAATGGAATTTTTTCCAATGAATGAATCTTGGTCATTCAATATGGCTGACGATGGATCTTGACTATAGAAATCCTCAACATGCACCATATCCATTTCTTAGGGCTATATGAAATCAACATCTCTTGTCATATTGAATTGTCACATTATTGATCATACACTGATTCATCACCCATGGTGTTTCTTTCTTCCACATCAACGTTCATTATCATCATGACACGTCAACAGTCCATGTCATCATCTTGTATGTGTCTCTCTCAAAAACATTTGTTAACACTCAGGTGTGGTTGATTATCTCCTATGTCAATGATCAGGTTAGGACTTCTCATTGAATGTTGTAAGACACAAAAACTTAGGTTCTTGATGATGCTATTGAGTGGAAAGAGAGCCAAAAAAATGATCCGAAAAATCACCAATAAAACTATATATGCATCAAATCAACCATCAATAGTCAACTGTGTGTACAAGAATTCATTTAATGTTGTGAAATGCACAAGATCTCACTCCCATGATCATGATTTAATTATTTTCTTTACCTATTTTCTCCTAAATTATAAACCATTCAATCTAAGGAACCGATCTCCATTTGTTTTCTTGCGAATAGAATGATTCTCTCGCTGTACGACTTAGGGAGCTCTTTAAAGTAACATGCTAGCAATTCATCCCTATTCTAGGTAAGGATTGTCACTATCATTACTGAATAATTAGGAAAATAGGTATTCTTCGTAATTTCACCATTTTCCTTGCTAGAAATAGATACTTTTCAGAAATATGTGACTTCTCTATTTTTGGTGTTTTCTTCATTCCAGATAACATGCCTCCTAGGAAGGCACCAATTTGAAAATCACCTCAAAAACCAAGGACCAACTCAGAAGAGGTATAAGAGGGTTCCAGCTTTGTTCCACCTCATATAGTTAATCATCCACCTCAAAAAGAATATAACTGCTCATAAGGCTCCCTCTAAAGAAGTTATCCATGTAGGTGTCGCTATACTGGGGTACGAAACCATGCACAAGAGGTGCCACCACATAGGTACCATTTCCTAGGTGGAATAATATTTTTGTTGGATTCAAAGACCAAAATTACTTAGATTTAATTCCCCGTAGAAATCTAGATCTTTGAAATATGGATGATGAGGTTTTCCAATTCATCAAACACTCTAGATTACGTTTTATCGTAGTTACGGCTCCAGTGTTCCCTTTTGTCAAGTTAATTAAATGTATTGTCATTCACACATATTGCAATAATTGTTTAATAAATAATGATAAAGGAGAGTGTATTAGATATTTTCTTCCACAAGATGTCAATAGATATCACAAGTTGCATGAATCGAAAGAGTCTTTGAACGTGGACTTTGTAATATATTTCTAAAAAAACTACGACACTAGTATAACCTTAGTGAGTTGGTGGAAAGAATAGAAGATCTTTGTAAATAGTTCATCAATCCATTATAGGCTTAAGAGAGTCATACTTTTGATTTGGTGGTCAACATTTCCTTTCGGAATAGTGACATGGTTTAACATCTATCCTTTGTTCTGTTAACTTTAGCGGTTGTATTGCAAAACAAGAGGCCCAAATTCAGGTTTAATAGAAAAAATGGTCCAATAATTAGTATTAGAGCGAGTTCCTTTAAAAATAGTCTAACCGCTAGAAGATAGATCTCAGGAGCACACATGTCTAGTCAATAAGGTTTCTCCACAAATGTGGCTTTATTGTTTTACAGAGAAAACTATGTATTATGGAGTATGATGACCCACCGGGTCGTTCCCAAAGGTGTAGAGTTTCGACTAACTTCGCTCGAGCTTTGCATCCTCCATGTAGTGATATCCACAATTCTCCTTCTTCAACAGTCAATTTCCTTTTCAAAGAGATTTTGAATTAGCTCTAATAGCAATTCATGATCTCCCAACCTATTGTTTCCATAGGTGCAGAATTCTTCATTAAAATTATGCTACAATTCTGAAGTAGAACTACTCTCCAATCTTAGCATGAGGGAAATCTCCTTAACAGAGCTTTAAACTAACTTTGTTTACACATTAGATAACTTTATCTCTCATATCCAGGCATTATTCCTTAGTGACTGGGTGTTATATCCTATGTATTATATCCTTAAGCGATTATGCCTTGCGCTTACTCCATGACACTATGCATTGGGACCATGGGTGCAAATTTTGGATGTCGGACTTTCCGAAAAAACGTGAAATGAATTCCTTCTCGTCCTGATCCGGTGGACGATAGAATCTCATCTGTTGATCAAATTAAATGATCAACGATCTATGTTAAAACCCTATGAGTAAACATTAGTTGTCGATCTCGCGGTCTTCTTCTGTACTATCGATTTGTCCTCTACAGAAACTCCACACAAGTCGTGGGTCCCCGCGGAACCTTGAGTACCATGGAAACTTACTCCTCCATGTTTTTCTCCTTGTCTGGATGATTCTACATCAGCATGACATATGTCAAGAACCAGATCATGGAATATTCTAACTGGAAAATCTCTCACACGACCCCGATTAGATATGACGTGTCATTAGGCCATGTGGATATGCCATGTGTCGATGTTGATTAGGTTTCCATGTGTAACATTGATCTATGACTTTCACATGCTCTAACTTCCAAATGGACACTAACATGCGCCATCCTCTGTGTGGGCCACGTTTCACTCTTTGAGTGGTTTCATATGTGTGATGATGTATGTTGCGACTAGACTATCGAACTTCCCTTAGCATTTAAGTCATCTCTCTATCTGATATGATGTGTTAAAGGTTGATCTCCTTTATTGATATGATCTATCGCTAATTCATCTATATTCTAGATGAATAAATGACTTGATATATTCTCCATCACGCTTCCGCTATGCTTCAGATCATCATTGATATTCCTCTTCAATGGATGATCGCCACAGTATTAGACACCTGGTCACTGGAATAGTTCTTGAATTTTCACTTTTCAAGTTGTCCCGATGGACGAGATCAGATGAGATCTCTACCATTGGTTTATCTCTTCTATGTAGATCTCCATCATTGAGTGAATCTCCTTATATCGGAGTAATTTTAGATACTCTACTCCGATACACCAATTTTGAAGTTTTTTCATCATCGGTTTGGACTCCAATGGAGAGGGTTGGTTTTGACCATTGATATGAATGAACTTATATCTGATATCTAATCTCACTCATCCATACTTTCCTTAATACTTAACCAAAATCACTCTATCATTGACCGTCACGATTAACCATTGTCCTTGATTTGACGTTTATTGTTCCATGACATTTTTATACATGGGTTAAACCCTATTTCAACCTGCACATAGAATGAGGCCCGATCTTTGCTCATTCTGAATTCCATTGATACAATCTACAAACTCAACCTGTCTATAATGGGAATTAGGACATCGACATATTCAATGATCGATGGTCGATCTCAACCCGACCTATAAAAAAAAATATTCAAGAACCTGCAAATACATACTAAGAGGGATTTATCATTGTTCAAATATTAAAAACTGCATCGCTTAACCTAGAAGAGATTTCAGCACTTGCACAATTTACAGAGGTTCAATACACCAATTCCATGCAACACTCGAATAAGAGTGATTTCATTACCTAATGTACATAGAATTTATAGAAAGCCTCTCTCTCTTATTTTCCCTTCAAACTCTCCATTATTTGGATTGATTCTCTCTTCAATTGGCCAATCTCTTTGGCCTGTTTCTACATTTGTTTGGCCACATTTTTCATGCCTGCAGGCTTATAATTTTAATACACAAGGAATTTGAGACCATAATTGGTTCAGATATTAACAACCCATTCTAAATTTATATCTTGGATACTTAGATCCACAAAATCCTCACAAGAACCCCTAATATCTCTCTAACTCTCACATCCACTCGAGATCTGCTAAACTAAGGAAGATGTTATGAGGAAAATCACTCTATGGAATGGGGTAAATCCCAACAGATGGAATGACTGCAGAAATCAACTATAATCCTAAGTATGTTATATAAATGAAAAATCTAACAAGACAAGAAAAATATCCTACCTCGTTCATACATTCGATCAAGACCATCGTTGAGCACTTGACTCAAATTTTTATACCTGCAACTTCTCCTCAACAACCAATGCATGCAAGCATATGGTGATAGTATATAATGTTAGCACAAACAATAGCATTATCCATTAACATTAATAACAAATACACCCATGGAATAATAATTTAAATATTTGCAGTATATCATTTAGACTGCAAAATAGTATTTCTATTAAAAAATGATCAACATAAGTGTATGAGTGACAAATTTTTGTTTTGACATGTATCAGAACCAAGAAACTAAGTCCCTTCTAGTTGGGCCTCCACTACTTCAATCCTCCATCAAAGGAAATCTCATATAAGAGAGACAATGAGGTTCTCCATCAAAGAGGGAGGATCTCGGGGGATGACAATGTTTTCATACTTTAAAGGAAAAATGGATGCGGACTCAATATGAAGTGAAAATTAATCCAAATTAACTTTTCTCTCAAAAGTGTAATTCTCTCTTTTTCCATGGTTTAGATATGGCCCAACTCATAGCCTTCAAATGGAACTGAAGGACCGAGTCAAAACGTTTCTAGTATATGGAAGGTCAAGGATCATGGATCTCGTGACATGACATGGAAACCTGACACATATTTTAATTTTGAGCACCAAACTCAATGTACGTGGGTTGTAGGGGTTCAACCTGCATATATGTGGAAAATTTGATCTTTTGGCTCTCGAAAGTGGAAAAGGGGACTTCAAGTCTGCATAGGGAAATGGAAGAGGCCTTGTGAGAAAGTTGCATGGGGTGACGAAAAACTTGGTATAACAAATTCCCCCTAATGTGTGAGGTCATAGGATTATCTCTGATGGCCTAAATACATTATAATAACCATAAGTTGAGTAATGGAGACTCAATTGGAAGAATTAGTTGCTCATCAGAATATTACAATCCATAATGACTTTGTACACATGGCTGCCAATTTGAATTACATTGCATATCCATGTGGAAATATATCAAGCAATTGTTCATGGCCATGAATAGGAAATACAAAGTAGATACATCAAGGATGATTTTAAGGATGGAAATTTATTTTAAAATGTAGAAACCTTAGCGAATCTTAGTAATCCTTCATATCCCAACTATAACTATTTGGCGATATTTTTGTAAAAATATTCAAATTTCTAAGGATTTTATATAGTTTGTATAAATTTTTGGCATTTTTTAAGGTAAAATAATTTTATCCTATACAATTTGGGCGAATCATTTTTAGAATAGAGAATCTTTTTTTGGGAAAAACCTTGGAAAATTAGCCCATGAGAGAAATTTAGCCCCTAAAATCATCCTTGAGATACATGCCATAAGTTGTCATAGTCAAGAACAAGGCCTAGTGGAAACCAGTCTCAAAATCATTCTGAAGATATATGTATAGGATGGAGTACAATCTAATCTCCCATGATCACTAAAGACATATAGGTACTTGTCCAATGAATGATAGAAACGGCTCAGGAAAGATTCTACTATAAACTGATGTCTTCAATTCTTATACACGATCCGCCAAAGGTGCAAGTTGACATCATATGAATAGAGGAGTTGAGGTTTAACACAATGAGACTTCATTTGATTACCGGTCATTGAGGTATATTGTTAAAAAACGTGATACAACCTACCAATAATGAAAGTAGGAATCAAGACATCAAGTACATTCTTACAAGTGTGGATAAAGGTGTTGAGGTCAAACACTTGAAGAATCCATCGATCAGGAGACATTGATGTATTTCCAAATGTTGATGGCGGGTGAAACTAGCAATGATGACTACAAGACTCTAGGTACTCATAGGACTCTGGGCCTCATTTCCATAATAGCTGAGTTGATGTCGATGGAAGGAGACACATTGAAAGGAGAACATTAAGGAATCTATCATCAATCATGAAGAGGTATAAAGGGATAGCTTGATGTTTTGGATGAACTCAGACGAAGAGGATGTTGACAAATCAATGACCCTGTGTGTATTTTGCATGCACCAGATGCAAGTAATACCCTCTGCATATCAACCAATAAGGAAAAATGTCGACAAAGATGAGGAAACCACCAATAAGGATAATGGAATCCAAGAAACTACAATAATCCTGATGTGTGAATAAGTTTATATTCGTCGAACATAAGGGAAACCCTCCAATCAATGAGCATTGAGGAGATGTCAACTACTGGGTTCAAGGTTACCTACCCATAATGAAAGTAGGACGAGGGTGAACGGTAGGACTACTGCTTCATGTAACTCTGAGACACATTGAGGGTATGGTTGACATGAAAATTCAAGAGTTTTGAGGAATGGAAGACACATGCTTATAGACGTCCTTTGAACAAGATCATGAGACATATGGAGGACTCTGAAAGCATAGACTTGATAATGAAACTTTGTGATGCAGGAGGCATCAATCAAACTATCCATAAGGACTAGAATAATAACCATTCGGAGGATTAAACTCTAAGTAATGAGCTCAACTTCCTCAGGTCATGCTAAACCCAAACATTGGATGAAAAGTGGACTCAAATGTTTTTACTTTGTTCAAAGGTGACACAACTGCTTCCAATACAAGATAATATTTCTTTCTCGCCCGTGTTTTTTTATTTTTTCATTGGCAAATGAATGTTATGATACAATGGAGGAAATGAGTGTCATGAGTAAGAAACTAGTTCCAATAGTGGAACGTACCTATGAGGAATGAAAGGAGGTGCATATAGGGCATGGAAAATCGAAGGAATTGTTCCACTTAGGGTATAGGGTGTCAAGGTGCAAAGGATATAAACAAGGCTCTTCTTGGATGGGGATGGAAATTGCGGAGGTAATAAGATTATAACAAGAAAGAGGGAACTAGAAATAGGATCAATAGTGCAAGAAAGAAGATGAAATGTAATTACAAGTTAGCTCCAAAGAATGTCCTTTTTTGTAAATTTAGTCCCCTCGGATGGAAAAAGTATAAAGAAATGCCTAGGAGAACTCTTCTAGCCAATGTTGACTAGAGTGTTCCCTTTTTGAAATTAATCTAGTTGGTCCGAAAATTGGTTTAACTTACACCAAATAAGTGTCCTTTCAAAGCCATTTAACGAGTGTGAAAGAGACAAGTTCACTTGGCCATATTTTCTCTTTTGAGAGAGTTGGAAAAGAGATTAAACAAGAATCAGGGATGTTGTTCTCAGAATCATATCATGGGGGAGGCTAGAGCTCCCCTGCAGGAATTCTGTTGAAAGTGAGAAACTCACATATATCTGACACAAGCTTGGGAAAACCCAAAACTTTCCAAGCCAAGGAGGATAAAATACTTGCAGAGGAGACTTTATCTATAATAGATCGAAGAATTCCCTTTATCATGAAGGGTTTAGAAGAAGGAAGGTGAGGCTCTACAAGATCATCCCAATGAAAGGAAACCATACTAGTACTTGGAGGGAGCATACTCAGAAAAATTGGAATTTATCCCTTTTTCATAAGGTACAGGACTATAAATTCTAAGGACATGGTCGAAAGAGGCATCATCCCCCAAAAGTAGAGTGGGATTACTAAAGATTTCATCGGCAATGCCACTTCCTTTAACTTGTCACTCTCCAAGATAAGAGTGGGATCGACCAAATATTGCATTGGAATGACCACTTCTTCAGCCATTGGTTGAAAAGGATGTGAGACAAAATGGTCAAAAGATGCATCACTCCTCAAAATATGAGTGATGTTGGCCGAAAATTGCATCGACACGATTGTTGGTTGAACAATATGTGAGACAACATGGTCAAGAGATGCATCGCCCCAAAAAAAAAGAGTGGTGTCAACCGAATATTACATCGGTACTATTGTTGTATCTACCAAAGAAGGTAAGGAAACCAAATATGACAGAAAAACTAAAGGGCTATCAGATAAGGACTGTGTTCCTTGTACCACATCAGTAGTAGGGCACAAATGAGTAAGGTGATCTCCTTTTCAAATCCTACAAAGGGACTTGGTCTTACGTCTTATGCGTCGAGGCTTACCAATCGTATGAATTCCCCCATCATGACTTGCATTGGGTAGTGAAATACTCTTAGCATGACTTTCAAACGCTAGTAGAAGATATCCAACATGACTTGTAGACTTTGGTGATCAGTTTCCAACATGACTAGCGAAGGTTGGTGATGAATCCCCAACATGACTGGCATAGGTTGGTGATGTATGTGAATTGTGACAAGAAATGACTAGATTTCTTCCACCAACATGAATTGCAGCGGTTGGTTGTTTCTCTTCAGCATGACTTGCATAGGCTGTTGACCTATACCCAACATGATTAGCAGAGGTTGGTGATATAATTCCAACATGACTTGCAGTAAATGGACATGTGTTTCCATCATGAATGGTGGTTGTTGGTTGCGACATTTGAGACCAAGGTTCTAGGAAATACTGGTTTTGAGAAATTGCGGGCCAGGAAGGGTTTTGGTATACACCATGGCTTTGTCTGGAAGGATATTATCCTCCTCCAAATTGATTCATAAATGGTTGTAAGGGCATCGTCACTGAGGAAGTTGCATGCGAAGAGAAAGAAACATGACAAGGATTACTTAGGTGAGAATATACAACGTCCCCAAATGAAGGAAATTCGTGAATGGGGTTACCCATACTATAAAAATGACTCCCACAGATGAAACACCAAAGGAAAAATGGAGGTCTGCCATGGGAAAAGAATTCAAAAGAACTGACATAGTGGAATAAGGATACATGGATGTAATGTAATAATTAGGATGACCGCCCATTTGAGCACTTTCTCCTGGAAAAGTGAAGCTAGGATTGGATCCATAGGAAGGGATATTCAAACCTCCTGCCATAAGATTTGGTTGAGGGATATGACTCCCACTAAACTATTGATTTTTCAATAAGTTACGTTAATCATGAAGTTCATTCCATTTCAGCATTTAACCATAACCATAAATGTTGCATCACCCAAGATCACAAGAAGAAGCACCATGCACAAGAATACAAGATGTATCCTGGGAAACCCTTCTCAACAAGGGAAGAAAACCCATCCAAATGATTTGGTATAATCCTCAAGAGAAATACCTTCACCACCAAGATAAAAAATAGCACACAAGAGGGTTCTCAAACCCTAGAAGACTAGCACCCAAGAGAGGTGCACACTTTTCCCAAGAAGGTGTACTTGCTCAAATTTCCAAACTCACTCGAAAAATATTTTTCCTCAATGGGGAATTTACCTTTACTTATACTAACCTGAGCCTATCAACAAAAGTGTCTATTGGCACAACATGGCCGAACTCACTAGCTTATAATATAATTAATATTAACAAGATTAATTATCTTGTACATTAATTAGAAGTCACATTAAAGTGGGGCCAACATGTACCCTTTACATTACAATTAGGGTTGCAGGTAGGTATGACTCTTGAAAAATATAGAAAAGGATATGATACACCCACTAGTGCTCATCCACACATGCATAGGGATGTATATATCTCTGAATCACTGCATTACACAGAAGAAATAGATCTTCAGACGTCCACCTATGCTTGTTCATAGGCACGTCCACTCTATAGATATTCTTTCCCACGGCCTCACATAGGAGAATCATTTGGATTTTTCTCGTCAAATTTGTTGCTCAGAGGAGGCTAATACATCATCTTCATTTATTTTCACATGAAGATGCACCCAACACTTTGGGTTTTCACACATTCACCTTGTGCTCAACCACATGAGCATCTAACTCAACAAATCATATTTCCCACTGGATAATCATATGGAGTTCTTCTCCACTCTCTGAATGGAGGAGGTCATCTATATATTCCAGCTCTATCTCAGACAGGAACCACGTACCCTTCTTAGGGGCTTTCTCTCAGGTTTGTAATCTGAGAGAAAGACTCACATAGCTGCAAAGATCCACATCTCACAGGTTTATAATATGGAGAATATCACACATAGCTACAATTGTAAACACTCCCTCTCATCTAGGGAGGAATTCTTCATCATGCCAAGTCTCGCACAGATGTACTCTAAGTTTTTTCTTGGCTAGAGTCATTAGTATTCCCTCTCAACTAGGAAGGAATTCTTCATCAAGTTAGTTTGGTGAATATGTCTGCAATCTTCTCTTGTGTAGGAAGGTATTGAATGTGTACAATTTTCCTCTACATCATATCTCTGATATAATAATATTTCATCTCATCGTGTTTCGATCCATCAGGAAACACTGGGTTCTTAAAGAGATTTACACACCGCTCTTGGTTATCATCATAAGATCCATCTCATGGTGATTAAATATTTCTGAAGATTGTGAAGCCACATTGCTTCGCACAGTCGATGTTATATACTCTGCCTTTGTGGTACTCAAGGCCATAGAGTTTTGTTTCTTGATGTATTAGGAAACCATAGAAAATTTCATGGTAGAACATCAACCAGATGTGCTCTTCCGATCCACTATACTTTCTGCTCAATCTGAATCGACATATCAAACTCAAGTTCACTCTGGAGGCATATATCAAGCCATATCCAACTGTACCATGTATATATATATATCAATACATGTTTTATTGTTGTCTGGTGAGTCTATCTCGATTGACTCTTGACATGACTAATCACTTTCACTGCATGGCATGAATCAATTCTGGTGTTAATGAGATACATCAGTGGTCTAATCAATTGTGGATCAGTCTCTTCTTCATCATCAATCTTCTTGTTTAAATCTATCATGGTGGATTTTTCATTATGTCGTACTGAACTTATTTAATATTTTCACTGTATATTTTCCTGGACTCAGGAAAAATCTAATTGGTCCTCTGTCATACTGCTTGTCCCAAGAAGTAGTGCATCATACTCATATTCTTCATCTCAAATTCAGAATTCAAGTATTACTTGTATCCAAGAACAAGGATTTCTAAATAAGTAATCAGGATCAGGCTCTCGTCACCAATACTGTAATGATATAGGTTTGGATCAGTAACACTCTTATTGAAATACAAACTCATCAATAATCTATCTATATGATATAGTTTCCAACTCATGGATGATAGTATAGATGGAAGTGTATCGGGTTCACTGGATCAAGTGTCTCATCATAGACAACTCCCTCTGTTTGTGAGAAACCTTTAGCTAGTATGTTTCTTTGCCTCTTGTAGAGTGAGTCTAGGTAGACCTATTATACCTTACTACAATCTCTCTGAACATATCAATTGAAGAACCTGGATCAACTATAATAATTTTTTTCTCCCTCTGAAATGTTGAAGGGGGAGAAGGTACTTGTCTCATTGTCAATCTCTATTTGAGATTATCTGGGTTTCTTTGAATGGTTATTTCTTCTTTAAGGACAACATATCTGATTGTCTCACATAATAATTAATCAAATAAGGTTTGAATTCTCTTACTAGGGATAATGGTCCAAGTCGTTGAGGAATCCCATACTAGGGATTTATTCAAAAATGCAATCAACTATAAAATTTGAAATCAATTGGTTTACCGGGTTTGTAGTCATGTTTCAGATTTAGAGGAAGTACTTCTCCTCTCTCTTTTCTACATTATTTTGAGGTGGCTCTAGATCAATGTTATCAATGGAAGCATATTGTCTTCCCTTATTCTTGGTTGGACATTTTCTTGCATAGTGTCCATAACTATCACATATGAAGCTCTGAATTTCTGAAACATCTCTTCTTTGATATCCTATATTTGATGAAGACTTTTCACCTTTAAGTTTTTTCCTAAAATTTCTTTTGAATTTTCCTCCCTTTGTTGTATGAGGTGCAAGAGCATGATTTTCTTCTGAGGAATCTTCCACTCCTCTATTTCTAAGTCTAAATTCTTCTGGAGTGAATTATGTCCATAGATGATTAAAGGTTGGTAGATATTATCTTCCATTGATACTTTGAATGAAAGGCCCCCACGATTTTGGAAGATTTTGGAGAGTGTTTAAGAAAAGTTATCTATCAGACGTGATTCCCCCAATGGTCTCTAGTTGTTCTTTACTCTTTGATAACTTCATAAATAATATGGAAATTCTGTCACCTTTCATCATCTTGGTACTTTGAAGTTCTCTCTTTAAGATAAGATCTCTGAGGGTGTTTTGACTTTAAAACATTCATTTTAAAGCTTCATACATATCATAGGTTGTTTTCAGATTGGCAATACGAGGCAAGAGGTGATCTCTTACTTAGTAGATGATTAATTTTCTTTCTTTGACATCTTCTTCCATTCTTATCTTCTTCTCTATATATGTAGTTGTGGCTGGTAGGGTTTTAGTTTGAACATACAAGAGGTCATATTATTCAAGACCGACTTCAAGCCTTGATTTCAAAGAGTTGTAGTTTCTTGCTCCATCAAGCTTATCTTCTACTAAGGCTCTATTCTTCATTTTATTGGTTTGTTCAAACTCTCGCCAACTAGATTTTGAAAACATAATGATTAGGTTGAATTAGTAGCCTTGGATTATTTTGGATTTATGACTGCCAAAAATTAACTTGATAGTGTCATAGGGATGCTTGCTCATTCAGGAGAACGTTTCTTCATAAATCTAGAATTAATATTCTGCAAGAAATTTCGGCACCTTAGAAACCCTAGGGACAAAAATAAACATTTCTCAGAATTTCACTTTAAGAGATTATGGAGATGCACTAGAGAAAGCCATACTCTTCTATTCCAAAAGTATCCCCGACGTCCAAGTATTAAGGGCTGAATCACCATTGAAAGGAGGGTCATACGAAATTTTATGGAAACCCTAGAAGGGTCGTACAGTTCTACAAAAATGAGTTGAGACTTGGTGGATGCTTGTGAAATGGGTTATTTCAAGACCTATGTTCTTATACCATGTTTATTTTTCAATAAGTTAGGTTAATCATGAATTTCATTCCATTTTAGCATTTAACCATAACCATAAATGTTGCAGCACCCAAGATCACAAGAAGAAGCACTATGATCAAGAATACAAGATGTATATTGGGAAACCCTTCTCAACAAGGGAATAAAAACCAATCAAATCCTTTGCTATAATCCTCAAGAGAAATACCTTCACCACCAAGATAAAACCTATTGCAAAAGAGGGTGCTTAAAACCTAGAAGAATAGCACACAAGAGAGGTGCACACTTTTCCCAAGAAGGTGTACTTGCTGAAATTTCCAAAATCACATGAAAGATATGTTTCCTCAATGGGGAATTTACCTTTACTTATACTAACCTGAGATTGTCAACATAAGTTTCTATTGGAACAACAAGGCCGACCTCACTAGCTTATAATATAATTAATATTAACAAGATTAATTATCATTTACATTAATTAGGAGTCACATTAAGGTGGGGAAAAACTATACCCTTTACATTACAATTAGGGTTACAGGCAGGTCTGACTCTTGTAAAATATAGAAAAGGATCTGATACATCCACTAGTGCTCATCCACTAGAGGCACATGTGTAAGTATGTCTATATCTCTAGCTCACTGCATTACATAGAAGAACCATATGTTCACGCATTCACCTATGCTCGTCCACAAGCACATCTACTCTACACATATTTATTCCCATTGCCTCACACAAGAGAATCATATGGAGTTTTCTCATCAACTCTACTTCTCATAACAGGCTAATACATCATCTTCATTTCTGTTGACATGACGATGCACCCAACACTTTGGGATTTCACACATTCACCTTATTCTTAGCCACAGGCACGTGTAACTCAATGGATCACCATTCCCACTGGATAATCATCTGGAGTTATTCTTAACTCTTAGAATGGAGGAGGTCATCTCTACGTTCTAGATCTATTTCATGCAGGAACCACATACCCTTCTTAAGGGATTTCTCTCAGGTTTTTAATCTGAGAGAAAGACTTACATAACTGCAATGATCCACATCTCATAGTTTTGTAAGCTAGAGAATGTCTCACATAACTGCAATAATCAACACAAACGAAAAATGTAAAATAAGGAGGCATCATGCCTCCATACCCAAAACTAGGATTCACACAAGGCAATGAGACAGAGGATAGCAAGTGTGAATACATGTCTGGCATACCATGAGAAAAATGATTAGAATCCCAAGTTATTGGCTAAGTATCATGATTCGGTGTACGACTCATAAATACAAAAGGATTCATCCCCATGGAATGAGAAAATACCATGGGTTGGGAAGCACCAACTGAAAGAGTCTTGGGAGCTCCACTAACCATAGCAATGAAAACTCATGATGCAATAAAAATCCCAAGGCAAACTAATAATTAGATAGCACACCAAAGTAAAGAAAAAAGGTCAATGCACACAAAGAGGATATAGTGGTTGAAAAGGGGCCTCCCTCACTATAGTAGGTATTTCTCACCAAAGAGGGGCCTGAGACTCCCTCCAAAATATTGTAGGTATCAAAATCAATTACAAGGACCCTCATGGGATTAACAATGCAATCGGTCAAATCCCCTTGGAGAGGTAATCCTCCATAAGGGTTGTGTGTTTTCTGACCCTTATCTAACTCAAGTACCTGCGGAATTACCCCTGCAAGTAACCTATGTGGCTAACTATTTCAACAAACTAGAGCCACCATGATATAAACAATGCACAAGTGAACAATTGTAATTCAGGTCCACCGTATGGGCAGTGTAACAAAGCCTAAAATCTTGAAAGCATCGCCTCTCAGAGAGGTAATCATACTAGAAATACCCCCAAATATGAATAGATCCTCGGAAATATCTCTGACGCTAAGAAGGTATTATAGGGATATATCTGCAACCAACTTAACTTGACCTCATGCTTAACTTTGGTGTGAATGGAGCATCATGACATCACTAATTACAAAATGGATTTCACCACTCCCTAGTCAGAAACATATGTTGATTTTAATAGCCTTGGAGAATTTTACTCGCAAAATCATATTCCAATACCCTATATCCTATGCTTGTTTGTGTACTATGAAAACTCAAATAATTTCTAATAAATTTTAATTAGTGAACATTACTTTTAATGGATTTTTTTAATCGAGAGATGTGGTCGTGAAACTAATGATGTTATGACTCAGCACATCAAATAAATGAATAGGAACATAAAGCTAAGTCCTAATCTTCAATTCTCAAAAGATGATAATCTTTCAAAATGAAACTTTCAATTCAACTCTTCAATTTCAATAAGCTGCAATATTTCCATATATATCAAGACCAATACTAAACAACCAAAAGAGAAAATTCAAAAATGAAAAATGTTTTTCTTGTATTTTCAATGTAAAGAAATGAAAATGAAAGGATTGAATAACAACTTGATATATAGACCCTACTGCAAGAAAAAAGAGATAATCCAACAAGGATATCAAGAGGAAAATACTCATACGAAGATGTAAGCACAACCAATGAAAAATATGATGAGAAATAGAAATCGGTCGAAAGTTGAACCATAAAAAGGTTTCCTATCACTCTGCAGGCACTCAACTATTTGGACAGAGGCCTAGAATGACTCAGCAACCATCAAAACTCACCCAACAAACACCAAACTCATCAAGTAAGAAAAAACGGTTGATGTATGTGATTGTTTAAGAAAAAACCTTGTATGTATGTGCTCTATAGAAGGACAACTCACGTATGTATGCGTATGTCAAGGGAAAACCCACATATATGTATTAAAACACTGCTTGGGAAAGAATAAGGCCAAGAAACTTAGATTCAAAGTAAAATTAGGGTGTCAAGCAATCATGAGACAAGGAAAGTCAGGCTAACAGAGAGCAATTGAAGGAGATAAAAACTCCAAACCTCCAAAACAAGAAGATTCAATCCCCGAAATGGTTTCCAATTCAGCTACGAGGAAAATCACTCTATGGCATGGGATAAACCACAATAGACAAAATGACTATAAAAATCAACTCTAATCCCAAGTATAAGATATAAATGAAAATGTTAACAAGACAAGATAAAGAGCCTACCTCGTTTGGACGTTCGATGAAGACCATCATTGAGCACTTGAATCAAATTTGTATACCTCCATATTGTCCTCAAAAACCAAGATACACAATCATATGGTGATAACATATAATGTTATCACATACAATAGCATAATCCATTAAGATTCATAACAAATACAACCATCGAATAATAATTCAGATATTTGTAAGATATCAATTGGACAAGAAAAGAGTATTTCTATTAAAGAATGATCAACATAAGTGTATGAGTGACAGACTTCCATTTAGACACATCTCAGAGCCGAGAAACTCAGTCCCTTCCAACTGGTCCTCCAGTACTTCAATCCTCCACCAAAGGAAAGCTCATATAAGAGAGACAATGAGGTTCTCCATAAAAGAAGGAAGATATTGGGGAATTAACAATGTGTTAAGACTGTAAAGGAAAAAGGAATGTAGACTCAATATGAAGTGAAAATTTCTCCAAAGTATATTTTCTCTCAAGAGTTGAATTATCTCCTTTTTCACGGTTTGAATATGGCGCAATTTATAGCCTTCAAATGGAACTCAAGGGATGATTCAAAACATTTCTAGTATATGGAAGGTCAAGGATCATGGATCTCGTGACGTGACATGGAAACCCAACACAATTTTTAATTTTGAGAACCTAAATCGATGTACACAAGATGTAGTGGTGCAACTTGCGTATATACATCTTGTCTAATTGGTAGGGCGAGTATATGTGGAAAACTATGATATTTTGTCTATGGGAAGCCCAAAAGGGGACTTCAAGTCTGCATAGGGAAATGGAAATGGCCTTCTGAGCAAGTTTCATGGGGTGAGGAAAAACTTTCCATAATAGAATATTTGATTACAAATAATCTCAACCAATACATCCTTCTAGAATCCCATAAAACATAGGAATTTCAACAATTAAATAATTAAATTCAAATAAACTCAAGAAACCTAGATCTAGTCAAACCAAGTTGACTTTGGAGGAACGATGCTCCTACATCAAAGTATAAGTATGTATTTCACCCATGGTCATAGATTGTAATGGACATAAATCAAATCAATTAGGCACTAATACTTTATTATGTAAGAGAGTCAGAATAATTTTAACGAGTCTTAAGTGTTTTGGGGTCATAACAAAAGTTAGGTCATAAGTTATAAAAATTATAGTTGCTAACTCATTGCATCTCTTTCTGTGTATTTTTTCAAATACATTCAAAGCACATGAACCATGAATTTCCATAATTTTTTTTATTTACCATAATTTCACCTCTAGACATTTACAAAAAAATGGAAACAAAAGAAAGAAAATACTTATAGTTTAAGTTTTAGAGTTGCTAACTTGGCCTTGTTTCTATGCAACTCATGAAGATCCCTCATGGATAACTCGGATGATTTGAAGGGATGCTTTCTCACAAGACATGACATCAATTCCTATAATTCTTTCTGAATGGTATTTCAAGTGGTGAACCTCTTCATTCATTTTTATTCCACATAGATTACAACTCAATTTAAATATGTTTTTCAATTTTTGGGTTCACTTCGTTGTCAAAATGGACCCAAAGGATTTGACATATTCACAATAAAATGACCAAATTTGTGCATAAGGAAAAAAAGAACATAAAAGAGTGCTAGAATAGAAATATACTAGTGAACTCTTAAAGTCGTTTTGTAATCCTTTTAAAAACAATAATAAGAGGCGAGTAGTATGTCTATGTTAACCCTTGCATAAATTTGGAAAAAAATGAATTATTATATTGATTAACACATATTTGGGAAATGAAAATCATTGATAACAATCAATCTCTTCCTTATTATAAAAAAAAAAAATATTTGATCATGATAAAAACAAATCTTTTACTCTCGCAAAATCAATGCTTGATGTTTGGTTCTTTTACACTTTCAACCATTAAAGTTGAAAAAGACAATAACCCCTAAAAAAGATTTTCCATCTTTATTAATTATTTTCCATGCAACAACAATTAATACCATCAACTTGCAATTTTGTTTCCACAAATTGTTTTTCCATATTTATTAATGCTTTTCCATGCAACAAAAAATTAATACCATTAACTCGAAATTTTGTTTGCATAATAACATTTTGTACACAACGTTGTCTAAACATTCGACTTTTTGAACTTTTTCATCGGAATCTGATGAAACAAATTTTGGTGAAATCACCATTTTCTCTTGTTTAAATTTCATTTTTAATGCATAAATAGCCTCTACGCCCTAAAATGCCCTCAGGTCTCTTGAATTATATGGTCTCAATCACTCAAATATGGATTTCCAACAATTTTTGAGTGAATTTCAATAAAATATGATCGGAAAATATGCCCATAAGAAATCCAAAATTTCGAACGTTTAGACTAAGCGTTTTGTATATTAAATGTTTGTTTTCAAAAAATATTTACAAATATTACATGGAGATTACTTATTTTTATGGTGTAATAAGAATTATTAACAATTAATTACATTAATTGCCTTTTTTTTCATTTATGCATAAAAGTGAATTTGACTCAATTGAAATCTATATTCATAATTATTTCCTTATGGATTATAACATATCTAAAAGGCTATGACATATCTAAAGATGATTCTATGTGAGAGTGGACTATCAATTTAAATTTTATATTGCAATTTCAAGAGACGTTTCATTTTCAACGTGTTTTATATGGTTTTATTCGTGATCTGAATATATGAGAAGAACCAAATGAATAACAGATTGAATACAATAACAAAGAGATACGAAGAAAAACAAAAAAATCTAGTGAAAAATAACTTCTATTGAATAAATAAAATAGGTTGAAACTATAAAACTGCAGAACTAAAAAAAATCTTGCTCTAATGATGGTAGTTATCTCTGAGAATATATGTGGCTGCTATGCGCATTCGTCTAAGAATAATGATTACAATGAGGCTCTAGAGGAATTTTTAACATTACTCATGAATTTCAAAATCCTAGACATCCAAAAACATAACCCTAGGAGACAAAGTACCAAAAATTATGTGGGCCCCGATGTGTAAGTTGGTACCTCAACGTCTCATGATCGCAAATTTTGCATACGACCTCTGTTTAAGGCGTGTGATAACTCATTGGAAAGGTCTATTTGAGAACTACACACTATGATATCAAATTGGGACTTCGTCTGCAGTTTGACTGTGGAAAGACAAAAAAAACCATTGTTTAGGACCTCAAAACAACCATGGAAGTATAGAAAGATGTACTCACATGGAAAATTCCAAAATAAGTTAGTTGGAATAGGTGGGAGACTACCAATATATATCTGGATGTTGTGTAGGGATTTCATACAATCTTGGGAGTGCAGAACCAACAATTACAAAGAAATGTCATCATTATAGAGAAATGTGTTCAACTAAAAACTGTCAAGATGAATCAGTTGGAATAGGTGGGTGGCCACCAATATCCACCTAGATCAATCCTTCCCCCTTAGGAAGAAATGGTATCCATTCCATTAAGTGCCTCATTAGGTGATTAAATTTCTACTGAATATGGCGTCGAGTGAGCCAATTTCCTTGGTGCAGAAGCTTCCCTACCTTGACAACCCAATAAAGTTTGATCCTCTATTGGCGAGTGCCTTGAACTGTGTGTCCATTATATTATAAGTGGATTTTTGTTCCATGCAGTCAGGGTTGAGATCTATTGGTTTCAACTGTTCTTCGATATATGAGGTGTCCAATAATGGTGGAAAATATGGCTGGAGGAGGTACACATTGAAAAATGGGTGAAATCCAAGGAAGGGGGAGTGTTGAGCTCAAACTATTGTCACCCACATCCCTAGTGATAGTTTAAGGCCCATAGAAAATTGGATGGAGATTTTGATAAGAACATGTAAGGCGCTCTTTCTGCAAATGTAACCAGACATTGTCTCCCACCTTAAACTTGTGCGACACCTAGTGTTGATCATGGAATTGCTTATACCACAACATTAATGGGACCCAAGGGTTGGAATCCCAGCCCTACCTGAAATGGGCTATGTCTAGTGGATCTATGGAGAGCCACGTTGTAGCTATGTTGAACATAGAGAATACTCTCATCCCACATATGCATATGCTTAGAGTTATACATGTGTAGGATCTGCACAATCATTTGATTGATGAACTCTATTTGGCCATATGTTTGTGGGTTGAAGGAAGTGCATTTAGTTATCTTGGTGTCCAACATTGACCAAAGACTTGATAAAAATGTGTTGGGGAACTTGTTGTCCCAATCTGATATGATCCTCTGTGGTATCCCAAAATGGACCCACACTCGTTCAAAGATGATCTTGGTAGTATATGTCTCTTTGATACTCTTCTTGCAGGATGGGAGAATGGCCATCTTTGAAAATTGATCAACCACCACAAATACACAATCATTTCCTTTCTTGGTGGATGGAATGACAGACATGTAATCCATCGATATGGATTCCCAAGGCCTCTTAAGAGTAGGAAGAAGGGTGTATAATCCTTGCTTCTTGATGGATGGCTTGGCAATGACACATGCAGTGCAAGATCCGGTATACTTGATGACATCCTGTCAAATTTTTGGCCAATAAAAATGTTTCTATAGAATGGCCATAGTTTTCTCGACGCAAAAATATGTTTTCATCCAACTGTAGTAAGCCTCCCAAGTCATATTTCCATGCTCACTTGGGGGAACATAGGTGGCCCATATGGCACAAAAATCCATCCTAAGTGTGAAAATCAGTGACATTTGCACTTGTGCCCAATATATGATAGGTGGTGGAAAAGTAAGGATCTCTCTAATAAAGTTGGGGCCACTCACATGCCTCATGACCACATAAATGGAGCATGGTGGTGAGTGCAGAAATAGGATATCGATTGAGGAAATCAATGATATTATTTGTGCTCCCTGTCTTATACTTGATGTTGAGATGGAACTATTGTAGGTATGTGGACCACTTTTGATGGCGGTCATTATGCAACTTCCCCTCTATCTATATGAATTGCATAGGGTTATGATCAATGTGGATGATTGTCTCCTTTCCTAAAATGTGATGTTTCCATTAATGGCAGGCTTGCGCCACAATGGAACACACTTCCTTGTCATAGGTGGGGTATTTCCGGATGGTATATGAGAGTGTCTCACTATGGTATTCTATTAGATTGTCATATTGAGTGAGAACTGCACCTACAACATATTTGGATGCATCATTCTCTATCTTGAACGATTTCTACAGATTGGGTATGGATAGTACTGGAGATAAGAACAAGTGATGCTTCAGATCATAAAATTATCATTGGTGTGCCTTCTCCCATTCAAATGTTTTCTTTCCACAACCCTTGGTCACTCTATCGAGGGCCCATGAAATATGGGAGAATCCCAACATGAACTATTTGTAAAAGTTGGAAATTCCCAAAAAGCATTGAATCTCATTTAGTGTGGTTGGGGTTTTCCAGTCATAGATGACTTGGATCTTATATGGATCCACCTATACCCCATGTTCATCAAAAATTTATCCCAAGTATTGGAAGTTGTTCATGCCAACGGAGCATTTTTCCAAGTTGGCATATAGCTTGTGCTGCTACAGAGTGTTCAAAACCTATTGAATATGTTGCATTTTATCCTCCTTAGTTCTGTTGAAGATGAGGATGTCATCCATATATACCACCACAAAGGATTTTTTGAAGGGTCTTAATACATCATCCATAAACTTCATGAAATTTGTTGGTGCATTTGTTAAGACAATAGGGATGACCAACCATTTGAAGATGCCTTCTTTATATTTGAAGGTTGTCTTCCATACATCATTGGGCTCGATGGGAACCTAGTGGTAGCGATACTTTAGGTTAGTATTTTTGAGGAAAATTCCCTCCTTGAGTTGGTCAAGAAGGTCATGAATTCAGGGAATTGGGTATTGGTTCCTGACTGTGATTTTATTTAATGCTCAGTAATCAATGCAAAGCCACTAGGTCTCGTATTTCTTCTATAACTGTACAATTGGGTTTCTGCAAGTGGAGGAGATGGGTTAAATGTGTCCTTTTCCTTCAATGAGTAAACATAGAATTGTCCATTAGGCATAGCTTCACTGGGTTTTATATCAATTGGATGCTTGACTTAGAAGTGCGTCAGTACCCCAGTGGATGAGGAGAATATGTCTCTTTATTCTTTCATGACCTCATCCACTTTATTCTATTGCAAAAATAGTCTCTGTGTGGAGGTCATTGATGTGGCGAAGACATTCTTCTTACTTCTAGAACAAATCACAAATAAGAAAAACTTATCAGTCTGTGAAATGACCTTACTTCAATTCTTATCAAAGATTAAAAAAATAGTGGTATGCAATGCTACCTTTGGTATCTTGTACAATTCTCTACCAAAAGTAATAATAACATTTCGGGGTATAGACTCATACAAAACATGTATCTTCCACAAATATGGTTGGCATAAAATAAAATGAAAAAATTCAAGGGGATAATTATCACACAAAACCTCTTCTTTTAAGGGCTTGATGCCATAGGGAACACGACATTGATCGCTGACACGTAAATCTCTTCCTTGGAAAAGATAGTCGATCGTGTAGGGTTGCGAGTGTGATGTGATCGGTAGGTCCAATTGCTTGATGAAATATGATGAGATCAAGTTCTTATGACTACCTCTATCGACAATGAAATGAGGTGGAACCCCCTTTACCCACATTTTTGAGTTAAAGAGGCATTCCCCTTCATCTGGTTCTCCTATTTCTCTTGGTTAGAATCTATTGGTAGTGATAGTGGAACTCAGTTTGACATTGATAATCTCCTTTTCTCCTTACATATTTGATTTGGAGTCAGAATATTCTTTTGTATCGAAAGATTTCATCTCAGCCACTAGTGATTTCTTGGAGCGAAATTCTTCGATGTTGTGCCAAGGTATTTTATGGTATTCACACCACTTTTTCATGTCCTTCTTTGACTTATCATTATTGTTCTTTGGTTTCAGCTTGGACTGGTTGTCATGAGAATGGCCATCTTTTTTTCTTCCCTTATATTGTGGTTTGGTGCCACCTTTGCCTTGATTCAGTTGTGAGGAATTTTCAAATCCAAACTCTCACCTCTTTTTCTTAATTTTTTTCTCGATCTTGACAACATATCCGTAAGCTGCACCTAATGATGCGATGTCCATAAAATCAATTTATGTTTGTATATATATATATATATATATATATATATATATATATATATATGGATACAATTGCGGTATTTGATTACTAGATGTCCTTCAGATTCTTTGATACCCAATTTGGTGCACAGGGTATGGAAAATATTGGTGAAATATGGTATTATTTGGTTCCTTTCCTCATCCAAAGTGTTCCATGTTGTGTATTGATCCTTGTAGATTGCAGCATGGTAGTGTTTTTCTTTAATGGTATCCCTCAAGGAATCCCATGTGGGGGTGACCGAAAATATTGCAAATTCCTCTGTGGCCCTTTCCTCATAGTAAGTATCCCACAAATCCTTAACATGGGGGACGACCTTGAGGAGTGAAAAACTAATCTTTTTCCTATCGGAAAAATTGTGGACTGAAAAATAAACTTCGAGCGGATATATCTATTTATCTACAACATCGGGATCTATTAGTCCTTCAAATAATGGAATATAAAAAATTACTTGTACCTTGAAGGGGGTTGTGTGGGCTCTTGATGAATATGCGTCTCTTGTGGGTAGCCGTGAAATGATCTGTGCCAATTTTTCCATCATTTTGTTCCGTTTTCGCACAAGGGGTTCCTCGAGAAACAATTTAAAAGGATCTTGTGCCCCATCATGTTTCTTCTCATCCCCCATTATTTTTTTTCAAGATCGGCATGGACGATCTTCCAAAGGTTCAAATGGTTCGATTCCTAACTTCTTGTACCCAGATCTTGTCGGGGACATGCACAAAGAAAAACAAATGAAGAGAAAATGTCTCTAATACCACTGATCTAGATTTATGAGTGGAACAAAATGAATAACATATTAAATACAATAACACAATGATATGGAGAAAAAAAAATAGATATCCAGTGAACAATAACTTCTATTGAATAACTAAAATAGGATGAAAATGTAAAACTAGAAAATTGAAAACAACTTGCTCGAATGGTGGGAACTATCTCCGAGAAGATAAGTGGTTGATACATGCATTCGTCTAAGAAAAATGATTACAATGAGGCTCTATAGGAATTTTTAACATTACTCATGATTTCCAAAACTCTAGGCATTTGAAAACCTAACCATAGAAGATGAATAACCAAAATTTATGTGGGCCTTGATGGGTAAGTTGGTACCTCAACTTCCTAGGGTCGTAACGTTTGCATACAACCTCCGTTTTAGCCATATGATAGCCCATTGGAAAGGTGTTTTCGATAAATACAGATTATTCTATCAAACTCTAAGTATCTCTATGGTTTAACTATGGAAAGCCAAAAAGCATTATTTAGGACCCCAAAAGGGCCCTGGAAGTACAAAAAGATGTACTGACATGGAAACTTACAAAATAAGCCTGTTGGAATAGGTGGATGGACACCAATATCCACTTGGATGTTTTTTATGGATTTAGGACATCCCCAGAAGTGCATAACCCACAATTACAAAGAAATGTCATCATTACTGATAAACATGATGAACTAAAAATTGTCAAGATGAGCAAGTTGGAATAGGTGGGTGGCCACCAATATCAACCTGGATCAATTTGAGAGTTCTTCAATTGTAACATTCTAGGTGATTGAATCCACTCCATGATAAAATAATGTGGAATTATTGTTGAATCATGTCTATAAGTCTTCTAGCATCTTCTAGAACATGAGAATATATGCATGCATGGTAATATAATAAAGATGGTCCACCAAATTGATATTGATCCACTCTCATTTAACTAATGAGATTTGTTGAACATGTAACGGTTGGATTACTGAGAGGGGGCAGGGGTGAATCAATAATGAGAAATTTATACCACTTATTAATCATTTTAACCACAATGTATATTCCTTTAACATATTCAACAATGTTCATCAATTCAGCATTAATATGTTATTGCATCATATAACATTAACATCCATCAATGCATAATAAAAAATAATAGACACATACACACAATGCACAGTACAAAAATATTTTACGTGGAAACCCTATGCGGGAGAAAACCATGGAATTATTTTCTTATATGTTTTTAAGAATTACATTCAAGGAAGAACCAACCTCCAATTCTCTAGCTCCAACTAGAAGGAGGCTCCAACCCCCTATATTTTTAGGCTACAACCTTAGGGAACCTCCAACTCCCCAATTACTTGGATACAACCAGAAGGAGTATACAACCCCCTATGTTCTTCATCTACAAACAAAAGGTGGCTTCAACCATATGTCCTTTATCCATCCTATCACCCTGAAATATAAGTGTCAAATGATGAAACCACTACCACATTGTCATTGTGAGATATACCACTGTAAACCTATACCAACATGTACCAAAAAACTATAACAAACCTGTGCCACTGACCTGTAACCAACCTATACCTATAATTAGACTGTACCAACAAAAAACAATAGGTACACAACATGTCTCTGTTTCATATCAAATATGTACATCCCCTGCCTATATTGTAGCATGCATATGTACTTGACCTATTTATATTGCAGCATGCATACACCTTCAAAATGATAGGTTTCTCCCCTTTTCTAAAACTCAAACACTTTGTTTCTTTTGTCAAATCAACCTGCAACTTGTCACTGTGTCCAATCAACCTCTACTAATCAATCTGTACCAATCAACCATGTACATCAATCACTCACACAACTTGTACCATCACAACTGCATCAATTATGCACATCACAATACCTCATAACCATCACCAATACCAAGATGTTCTTTTACTAATATATCAAGATATATATGCCACATCATCCATATACCATGTGTCAACAATACTAGTAGAAAGTGACTCTAAACATGTACCAATCATGTGTCACCAACACTACTAGAAAGTGCCTCTAACAAAGCACCAAAGATGTACCAGTCAATTGTCATGAACACTACTAGCAAGTGCCTCTAACAATGCACCAAAGATGTACCAATCAAGTATCAAAAAGTCAAACTATAACTCATCAAGATGTACTAATATCACCATAACATACACCCCATGTATGTCCCAACCCATCATCTATATGGCCCAACATGGATCTCAACCATATACCAAATACATATACCATTATAACCAACAAAAGTCCTATATTAGTACATCACATGATCCATGATCCAAATACCATAGACGCTTACATCAAACCATGTTCCAACACCTCATAAATGAATATGAAAGTAATACCATTCTATATGGATAGTACATGTCATTCCATTTCCGGTGATATGTGGAACGTCACACAGTTTCTCATGGTTGAGGAGATATGGCTTAGTGAAGTTGTAGAGAGTGCGTTCTCCATACCTAAGAAAAGAAAGTAGAGAAGCCTCACCTTTTAGTTGGGTTTTTTCTCGTAAGGGTTTCCAAGAGAAAATATTTATGTTATTTTGTGGATGGTGTGTGATTGTAGCTTACTGTCCTCTATTTTATGCATTTTATATATTTCATGCATAAGCATAAAATTAGTAACTAAATATTCTGGAGTCTAAAGGAATTTAACCTTCATAAAGTAGATTCCTTTTTTATTTATTAGATTTTTTATGACAATCTATCCCACTAGAATATCCGCAACAATTTATAGATCATATTCGTATCATAGTAGGGTTTTTTTTGGTATTTTTCAGAATTTATAGGATCCAGGAATTGGCTTAAAGAGAATTCATAAACACTCTTTCCATGGAAACCAAGTCTATTAATAACAACCCTAGAGATCCAACAAAAGAGATATTTGAGAGGTTGGAGGCATAGGTCACCGATATCGACTGCAATATAAACTTTCTCATGGTGGCTCTAGAAAGAAACACTGGACCATTCGGAGATGATGGAGGATCTAAATTAGATATCAAATGAGAGGGGAAATTGGGATATCAGGAATACCTAAGAAAAGAGTCATAGAAAGAACATGAAAAATAGCAGGCGAGTTCGAGTGTCATTAACCTTGCACATTACCTATTCAATATGGAAGTGAAAGTGGACATAAATATATACCAAGCTGAGATTGATGTATAAAATTGAATTATTGGTTGCATGAGATAGAATTTTATTTTAGTGTTCACGATATAAATGAAGGAAAACATATATCATTTTCTAGATTGAATATAAAGGGACATGCTTTACCCTAGTGGGAAATCCATACAAAAAAACTTAGGTTGGAGGGTGATATACTAGTAAATCGGTGGTAGGACTTCAAAACGCTCATCAAGTCCCAATTCTACCGTATCAGGTATGTATAGGACCATATCTAGTGGCACTACTTCAAGAATAGGTAGGGGTAGAGTGTACAAGATTACACCACCGAGTTTAGAAATATGGCCATCATGATGGGTATCTCTCCCAAGAACCCAAATGTACTCCTAAAGTATCTATGGTTTTTACATAGTCATCTAAAAATGAAGGTGATTCTCTTCAAGCCAAGGATAGTGGATGCGGTGTGTGTATATGAACAATACATGGAAAATATAGTCCAAAGGAAGGGGAAACCAACTGGTTCTAAGATAAAAGAGCACCAGGAATATTTGAAGGAGGGGAAGAAGAAGTGAAAGGAGGAAAATATAAGAAGACAACAAACACTATGCATCAGTGCAAATATACAATCATACATTGCAATCATTGTAACATTTATGTACACACTAAGGAAAAGTGTTGGAAACTACATCCAAAGATAAATTCAAAGAACCACAAGAAGGATACGAAGAAAAGGAACCTTCTAGCTACATATTCAAGGAACCAAGTTGAACATAGCTCTAATTTGGACTAAAATATTCTATAAAAATATATGTAGAAGGAGGTGAAACTTGTTGATTAAGGTTGGTTGTCATTGATCTCAACCCTTGAAGAAAGTCTGGTACAAAATTCTAGTAGCAAAATGGTTTGGGTAATGGACCCAAGATTGTTTCATGTATAATGGTATGCATTTTAATATATTTGAAGGTAATACTATTATATATGGATATTATGTGTCATGCCATTTCTAGTGGTATGTGGAAGGTCACATAACTCCTCATGCTTTGAGAGTTATGGCCTTACAAAGTTGGAGGACCCTCATATGTTGGCTTGGAGCCCCAAAAGGTCAAAGAAGTCAAAGAGATTACAAAGAAAAAAATATTATTTAAATGATAAAGTAAAGTGACAAAGTCAATAAGGATTATTTAAATAATAAAGTGAAGTGACAAAATCAAAGAATATTATTTAAATGATAAAGTGAGGTGACAAAGTCAAGGAGGAATATTTAAATGATAAAGAAATGGATAACTTTCTAATTATGGAAAGTGGTTAACCCTAAAAATGAGAAAAATAGGTTAAGTGACCTATAAATGGGTTAAGTGACCTTGAAATAGGTTAAGTGACCTAGAAATGGGTTACGTGACCTAGAAGATGCTTCTAAGGAAGATATTTGGAGAGTATAAATAAGAGGCAAGGATCTCTCATTTTATATCACACTTGAGAATATGGAATATATATAGGTGAATGAGGTAACCAAAGGATATATAAGACAAATTTCAGAGGGAAGGTGAAGAAAAGAAGGCCAGAATTCAAGGGAGGATAAATTCTTTTGATGATGCGTTCTGAGGTATGTTATTTACAGATCATCTCACCATTTTAGAAATAAATTTTATTATAAAATGGTTCCAACCATAAAATTTATAGGCAATTAAGGAAATATATCCAAGTATTTGTGGTAAAAATTTCATCTTGTGGGCCGTTGTATTTTTGGAGTTACACTCCATGGAAAATAGGGTTTGTGGCTAGTCCTGAAACTAGTCTAAAACGGGTGTTTTGGGTAGAAATGTCATAACTTCTTCATAATAGATACAAATTTAGTAATACAAAATTTGTTGGTTATATTAAAGTATGTATTATTTTTTGTAACAATTTCATATCCATTAAAAAAATATTCCATGTCAGGTATGCTCTACAAGGTCGCTCTCTAGAATAAGCCAAAATTCAGCAAGGTATGTCATTTTTGCTATAAATCATTTTATGAGAGGTTCCAAGTAGTGAAACCTAGAGGAATTGCATAAAACAAACTTAATAACATTGTGTACTATTTTCATATCTTTATTCATTATAGGTACATAGTTATGATTATTTCAAGTTAGGGTTATTGACTAATCCCAAACTAGTCATGTGAGACTAAAGAAAAGGTTGATGAAAATGCTAGTCTCTTGTTGTCAAAGTTAAGGAAGGTTTGAAGGTATGTGATCATATACACCAGGTCTATTACAGAGTTACAAATTATATTTGGATGATGAAATTGATGAGGGATTTTGGTTAAGTTACATGTTGGGTACATGGTTGAGACAAGTAGTTGATGAGTTGGCACATACATGAGGTGCATAGTTGATGATGTTGGTACATTTTGATAAGTCATAGTTGATGAGTTGGAACATACATGAGGTGCATAGTTGATGATGTTGGTACATTTTGATAAGTCATAGTTGATGATGTTGGTACATTTTAATAAGTCATAGTTGATGAGTAGTTGACACATGATTGGTACATACTTGGTACATAGTTGGATGCACTTGTTTATGGTACAGATTGATTACAGGTTGTTTGGTACAGGTTGGTGCATGGTTGATGCACTTGTTTATGGTAGAGGTTGATTACAAGTTGATGTATAGGTTGATGAATGGTTGATGCATGGTTCAAGTTTATTGGTATAGGTTTGCATCGGTATATCTCATAGTGATAGTGTGATAGTGGTTCTATCATTCTACTTATACTTCAGGGTGGTTGGACGGGCCAAGGACAAATGGTTGTAGCCACCTTCCAGTTCTAGTTGGAGAACATACGGGGTTGTAGACAGAGAATAGGGGAGTTGGAGCTCCCCTCAAGTTGTAGTCTGAGAAACAAGGGGTTTGGAGCCTCCTTCCAGTTTCATATGGAAGACAAAGGAATTTTGTGCTTCCAATGAATGTGATTCTTTAATAGATATAAGAAAAAGAATTTTATAGTTTTCTCCTCCTTTGGGTTTCCACGTAAAACATTGATGTATTTTGTATGTGTATGATTGTTCATTTGTTCATTACTTATTTAATATGCATTTATTGGATGATAATGCTGCATTGATAGAACACTTGGATTATATGGTTAAAAAGGATTAAATTTCTCTATTACGGATTCACCCCCCCTCTCAGTAATCCAACAATTGGTATCAGAGCAGGTTCCTTCAGAAATCAGTTTAACCACTGAAAGCTAGATCATGGAGAGAAACAACTTGTATAAAAATGGAATAACATAGTTCAATGGACATAAGTATGAATTTCAGAGCATAAGTATGAAAATTGGTTCAGACCCCCTGCCCTCGGGCTGAGATCAGCGCAGGATCTTGTTTAACCCCCGAAAGATTTCGGGTTTTGCAAGTTGGAGTTTCTCGACGCAATGTCACAACTTTTACAATTGCCGAAATGTGAAACATCAATGAAGGTTGACTTCTCCAATGCGAATAGCACATGCCACATGTTACCCACTAGTTTTGGATTTTTCGGGATTTGAGCGAACAACCAAGAATCA